>JARQOC010000001.1:93929260-93970700 GCA_033576535.1 Allobates femoralis
AACACAATACGCACGTTTTAGAGGGTGTGGCCCGGCGGTGAGACGGGTTCACGCCTACGTGGCATCACTAGGAGGCGTGTTTACCACCTGATGACGCAGAGTCATCAAGATGGGCGGGCCAGGGGCGGAACCTAAGGAAACAAGCCGCAAGCAGGCGCGCAATGCGGCGATTTCAGGAAAAGGACTGCCGGGATAAGCAGGTGGGAAATCGGTGCCTGGGGGAACCTTCGCCCGTGGCGCACCCCTAATGGATTCAACATCGCAGGAGGGGGTACGTGGAGGTGACACTTCTTGTTCCCGCCTGTTGGTGGTTGTGGGAGTGCGGTCCCATAGGGATGCCATCGCCCGTCTAATCTCTTCATAGTGGAAAAAAGAAAAAATCCAGAAAAAGGAAACAAAGATGTGCCTCCTACAGACACTAAGCTAAAACTGGTGTAGCCTGGCCCAGCCAGGGAATGTATACTGCAGAGGAGGAGCTACATTTTCACATTTGCTTAGTGTCGCCTCCTAGGGATAAGCAGCATAGCACCAATGGTCCTGTGTCCCCCCAATGAGGCAAAAGAGAAAAGCAACACACTCATTCTTTGTGTTTTATTATAGACTATATATAATAGAAACACAAGGAAAACCCACATCAAAAATCCCCCCCCCCCCCCAAAAAAAATAAATAAATAAAAAAGGCTGCGATTTTTATGCGACAGCTTGCCTGCCAAGAGACATTTTTTTTGGTTCAAACAAAAACAAAACAAAAAAAAACAAACAACCTGCTAGGTGGGCACATAGCCTTATAATTTTGAACTCCATTGTATGGATCAACACTGACAGAGATGCAACATAAACAGAAGGGAAGGAAGGAAGAAGGAAGGAAGGGGACGAAAGAAGGAAGGAAGGAAGGGGACTAAGGAAGGAAGGGGACGAAGGAAGGAAGGAAGGGGACGAAGGAAGGAAGGAAGGGGACGAAGGAAGGAAGGAAGGAAAGCACCCAACAAGAGAGATTCGCTCTCTATGGACAGGGAACCAACAGGATAAAAAGGGTCGGCTTCTTTCCCCGCATCAGTTGGCTACAGAGTCTGAAAAAATGAACCTCTGGAAACATTAGTCCACCACAAGCCCAAACACCACGTGTAAAAACAACAAAGTAGAAGAAAAAGTGACGAACCTTCAATAATGGGAGAAAATATGAGGGTGCTGTCATGGACTCCAAAAAAACACCACCACATTACCGGTAAGTAATTACGTGTTTATTGGTCGTCAAAGACAACACCCATGAGAGAATTACAGAGAAGAGTCAGTAATTCGGGAGGGACCACAGCCTGCAGAACCCTACTTGCAAAGGTGATGTCAGAGCCAGAGAGATCCAGCCTATAGTGTCAATAGAAGGTGAAGACCACGTTGCAGATGTACAGATCTGATCAACAAACAAGCCCAGGCAGTGGTCATCGCCCTCATGGGAGTGTGCTCTGACATTAGTCTCCACTTCTGTGTCACTTGCAGAATAAACCAGACTAAGCCTCCCTCACCCGATGAGCTAGTGTGGCTTTGGAGGCCCTACACACCTTCATCTGACCCTGAAAGCATACAAAAAGGGATCTCTCCTTTCTCCAGGAGCTAGTAGGCTATGTCTAGAGAGATGCCTAGAGGCCAACATCTTAGGAACGCATCTTCAATGTCATTTTTAGGATTACTACAGAAAGATAGCAGGGCAATTTCTTGGGACCTGTGGAATGTAGAAAATACCTTAGGGAGGTATGCCGGGTCAGGTCTCAGATCACCCCATCATCCTGGAACAGGGTAAAGGAAGGGGGGGAACCTGCAGAAAGGGCCTGAATGTCTCCTATCCGATAAACAGAGGTCAGAGCTACTAGGAGGACTGTCTTAAGGGATATAACTTTAATAAGAACTCCCTGTAATGGCTCAAAGAGGGGGGGGGGGGAGGGGTTCTGTTAGAGCAGAGTGTACTAGATTAAAATCCCATAGGGCTGAACAGTATGCACAAACTTAGATCTAGTGCAGGCCTTTATAAAATCGAGAAACCCAAGGGTTCCCTGCCAGGTTAAAATTATAAAGGGCTCCAAGTGCTGACACCTGGACCTTTAAGGTGCTTACTGAGAGACCCATCTCCAGCCCTTTCCATAAGAACTCAAAACAGAATTAATCAGAACATCGCTTTTGGATCTGCCCCAGTTAACTGGACGTTACTGGTTCTCTAGACCTGAGGAGGGTAGAGGTTACCGCAGCAGAGAACCCCCTACTACTCAGAAGCTCCCTTTCAAATTCCAGGCAGACAGGTGTAACCTGTCTGCCTTCAGATTATGAATTGGCCCCTGGGAAAGGAGGTTCGAAAGATCCGGAAGAACCCAGGAGTCGGAGTCTGACATCTCCTGGAGCCAGAAAAACCACGGCCTCCTCGACCAAAAGGGGTCCATCAAGATTACTCTTGCCCTGTCTTCTATACCTTGTGAAGAACAATCGGGAATAAGATTAGTCCGGGAAAGGCATATGCTACAGTGAAATTCCATGTGATTAATAGGGAATCTACCACAAATTGTTGTTCCCAGGGATCAGAACCGATCCACTTTCCTGTTGAGTCCGTTCACAAATAAATCTATGGTGGGGGACACCCACATGTCTACTATCTGATTGAAACAAATCGATCTTCAAGGTCCACTCACCCTGGTGAAGATGTACCTGGCTGAGAAAGTCTGACTTGTTGTCCTTTCCACTTATGTGTACTGCCGAGATGGAGGCCAAGTGTCTTTTTGCTAGCAGAAGGATTCGGCCTGCTACTTGGACAGACCCCTCGAGGACTTATACAAGCCACAGATACCTGAATGTCGGACAGGATCTTGACATGGTGGCAAGAACCCCTCCAACGCCTTTCCTATGGCAAACAATTCTTTTATGTTTGAGGAACTGTCCATTTATAACTCCGACCAACCTGAGGTACATGCTGACCTAGGTGAGCCCCACATCTCTAGGGACTGGTGTCAGTTGTGACCACTCATGGCTGAGGATCACCAAGGAACTCCCCTGAATAACATTGAACTATTCAACCACCAAAGGGACCCCAGTGTGGCAGGTTGCAACGTCAACTTGCCCTTCAAATTTTGAGACGGGGCTTCATGAATTGCCAAAATGTTCCAATGAAGAACCATGGTATGAGCCAGAGTCCAGCGCACCCCCCATATTGTCACGCTGGGAGTGGGGAAGACACCCAGCGTAGGATAACGACGGGGGGGGGGGGGGGGGGGGAAACAGGAGTCCCTAATGCTAAGGGCACAAGAAGGAGACGGTGACCCCTAGACTTCCTAGAGCTGACCCTGTCTGCCCTAACGTCCCTATACAGTCTCCTCAACTGTCGCCGACCACGAACCTCGTCCCTCTCTGATCCTAGATCAATCTTATCTAAGGATCAGATGGAGAGGTTCACTAGACCCCTCCACTATCAACTAAAGACAAACACCAGGGAAGACAGACATTTGGGAAAAGGAAACACTTATCTGACAGCAGAACACAGCAACCTCCACAATCTCAGCTTCTGCTGGAGCAAGGATAAAGTGTGCACAAGGAACTATCACCTGCACCGAGGAAGGGTAATGAACCTCCTTATAAAGGTGGAAGGAGTCTGCTGGGTCCTAGTGACCTACAACATTGGTGGATAAAACCAGACCGAGCGCAAGACCTCCACAGCCGTCTCCCCATAATAGAGAGATCTCATCACACCTTCTTTCCATCAACACAGAAGGTAAATGCTCCTGAAAGAGACGGACCATCCTCCACCATTATGGCTGGTGGGCCAACCGCTGGGATCGTCTGCGCGTGGCCTCCACCCTGTCATCCGTGCCACCCGTGACACATATGCAGGTCTGCCAGAAAATGATGAAAGGATTGCAGAACCAAAAATATGGCCCAAATATCCAGAAGGTTGATAGGCAGAGTGGATTCCTGTGGGGACCATCTACTTTGCACCTTATGGTGGTAGTAGACTGCTCCCCAGCCTATCAGGCTGGCGTCAGTGGTGAGCACTGCCCAGTGAGCAGGGAGGAAGGACCTCCCTTGCGATTGGGAAGCTGGTCACAGCCACCAGTGAAGGGCCTGCTTGACCCTGGGGGATAGCCAAAAGGTCCAGTCTAGGGTGAACGGGCTCCTGTCTCAGGCTGTATAAAGAGCCATCTGCAAAGGCCTGAAGTGCAGCTTGGCAAAAGGAACTGCTTTTATTGCCGCAACCATCTTTCCTAGGACTCTCATCCCTAAGCGGATGGAGTGAGACCAAGGGCGAAGAAGAACTCTGACACCCTGACGCAGAATACGGGACTTGGGGGGTGGGAAGTACCAACCCGCGGGAGGTATCGAAATCCATCCCCAGGAAGGTAATCATCTGATCCGGAACTGGAGAGGTTTTGGACAGATTGACCAACCACCTCAGATGTGAGAGTGTGTCTATGGTAATTTGAACACTTTCTTCGCAGTCCGCGAAGGAAGGGGCTTTGATCAGGAGGGTGTCTAGATAGGGTAGGACAACTACTCCCCTGGAATGGAGAATCATCACGACAGCCGTTATGATCTTGGTGAAAACCCTGGGAGCCGTGGTGAGGCCGAAGGGCAGTGCAACAAATTGAAAATGGTCCTCGTGAATCGCAAAGCGCAGGCATTGTTGATGTGCTTGGGATATCGGGATGTGAAGGTATGCATCTCGAGTATCTACAGAGGCCAGGAATTCTCCCTTCTCCATCGATGTAATGGAGCGGAGGGACTCCATGCGGGAGTGGAGAAGACTAATGTATCTGTTCAAATGCTTCAGGTCCAAGATGGGACGGACAGAACCGTCCTTCTTGGGAACTACGAAAAGATTGGAATGAAAACCTTTAAAGCGCTTGCCTTCCGGAACAGGGATAATGACTCCCACCTGTGGAAGGGAGTCGACGGCTGTGAAAAATGCGCGAGCTCTTGATAGGGATCGTAGGGGAGTTAAGGGGGAAAAACTATTTGGTAGGCGGGAAACAAACTCGATGTTGTAGCTGGAAGACACCAGTTCCCTGTCCCACCTGTCCCTTGAAACTGCGAGCCAGATGCGCTGAAAGAAAGAAAGTTGGCCGCCTACTAAGGTGGTGTCTTCCGTGGATGAGGGCGAGTCAGGACAAAGAGAACCTATGGGATCTGGATCCCTTTGGTCTGGACTGTTTTGACCGAGATTTCCAGGCCGTGTTCGATTTGTGTGTGGACTGGGTGCCCCTGTCCTTGCGTGGAGAGTGGTTTGTATTCTGCGATGAGCGGGAGGCTGCCCAGTCAAACGAATTCCGAAAGGAGCGAAAACGCGTTTGATGATGTCTGACAAAAGGGCGTCTCGGCTCATATTGGGGGAAGTCAGGTTCTTTCCTCCAGTGGCTTCTTAAATTACTTTATCTAGCCGCTCCCCAGCAGTCGGCTGCTAAGATAAGGAAGACTAATCAGGGATTTCTTTGAAGCAGAATCTGCTTTCTACTCACGGAGCCAGAGCGTTCTGTGAATGGTAATGTCATTTGAGGCTGAAAAGGCTGCGCACAAATCCTCGACTGTGGCCTGCATGTCAGGTGTATCTAAGTCAAAAGATACAACTGGTTCAAGCTCCGAGTTAGGATCATGGAATGCATTGGACGAGGGTGGGGCTGGGTTTAATTCCCTGATAAGGAAGGTATGGGAGCCCTGTGAGGATGCAGGAGAAGCACTCCTATGTCTCTTTCACGCTGTCCCAGGCATGGATTGTTGTCTATCTTGTGGCCTGCCCCTATGTGGCGTGCTCTCATGTGCCAGAGTGTCCACCTGTGACGCTGGCTGGCTGGAGGTGTAGGGCATGGGAAGGCTCTGCAGGGCCTGGATCAGGGTAGTAGAGAGCTTGTCCATGGATTGCGACATGGACTGCGACATGGATTGTGTTAGAAACAGAGCACAGTCAGGTGGGTTAGGGGCACAGGGAGGCAGAGGGCTTCTGGACAGTATTGGGATCACAAGTCTGGCAGTGCGGAGCAGCATGTCTGCTAGGCAGCTGAGAACAGCATGTAAAGCAAGAGACATATGAGACTGAGTAGGTCTTGGGGGGCCTTCTTTGTGATCTTTGAGCTCTGCATGATTATGTGGCAGAGTATGCAAGACAAAAATAGGATCACACTGTGGGGCACAGAAGTATACTGAGACAGGGAGAGAAAGAGGGCGCAAGAGAATGAGCTGCAGCAGAGCAGGAACTGCTGAACTCCTTACCCCACACCGCATCTGCCTCCTACTGACACTAAGCTGAAATTGGTTCGGCTTGTGCCAGCCAGGGGGTGTATACTGCAGGGGAGGACTCTTTCAGATTACACTTAGTGTCAGCCTCCTAGTGAGCAGCAGCATACCACCATTGCCCTGTGTCCCCCAATGAGGTGATTTGAGTAAACTCCCCCTCACAGAGAAGGAGGCTCAAATTTGCTTTTAGTCTGCAGGTCTCCTGGCCAACACTTCAGCCACAATGCCCTTCTGGCTGCATTGGATGAGGCCGCGGATCTTGCAGCTAGAAGAGTAGAATCCACTGAGGCATATGCCAAGAATGCTGCAGCTTCCTGCATAACAGGAACTGAGGCTAAAGTTTCATCTCTGGGAACCATGTCTTTCAACTGACTGACAAGTTGGTCAAGCCAAACCATCTGCCTGTACATATGGCTGCAATACCCGGTCTTATTCTCCTGCTGTTGATTCCCAACTATTCTTGAGGAACTGATCTTTTTTATTAAGTTGATGTTTTCGTTTACCCTTATCCTCGAAGGGAAGAGAGAATTACTTGGAATCTTTAGCAACTGCTGCATCCATATTAGTGGCCTTATCCCAAGAGGAGCAAGACGTCTCCTCATTGGATATTTAAGCTTGAGAACGGCTGTAGGAGAACCCTTCTTACCTGATCTTTTCCACTCCTTAGCCACCAGTGCCTGGAACATTTCATCCAATGGAAAGGGATGACTCTTCTGCTGCCCCAAGTAGGGCTGGGCGATTAATCGAATTAATTCGATTAATTCGCCCCCCTGCTGTGGCCACGATTTGGTTTTAGTCCAAATCGTTAAATTCGATTAAAAATGGCGGCCGGACCGCTGTTTAGAGCACATGAGGGTGCTCCGGTGCAGCCATCCTCAGTGTAGGAGGACGTTCCTCCTCACACCAGGTGCTGGCCATACTCTGGTGTCGGTGCGGCCTCCCGCTGTCTTGTGTGAGGGCCCCGGCAGCGCTCCTCTGCTCTGTGTCACCCGGCCCGAGCGGTTGCGTAGCAACGCGTGTATTTCCCGGCCTGCGCCGCTCCGGGCCGGAGGCTGACACTTCCTGACGGCGGAGGACAGACCGGGCACCGCCACAAAACAGGCCGAGGAGCGGGGCCTGCCCGGGCACAGGCCGGATCCAGGAGGAAAGATGGTGGGTGCAACTCTGTGTGCGTCCCCTGTGTGTGTGGCCCCGGCGGTGCGTCCCCTGTGTGTGTGGCCCCGGCGGTGCGTCCCCTGTGTGTGTGGCCCCGGCGGTGAGTCCCCTGTGTGTGTGGCCCCGGCGGTGAGTCCCCTGTGTGTGTGGCCCCGGCGGTGCGTCCCCTGTGTGTGTGGCCCCGGCGGTGCGTCCCCTCCATTCCTGCAGTGTCCCCATTCCTGTACAGTGTCCCCCATTCCTGCAGTGTTCTCATTCCTGCAGAGTGTCCTCCATTCATGCAGTGTTCTCATTCCTGCAGTTTCCCCCATTCCAGCAGTGTTCTCATTCCTGCAGTGTCCCTCATTCCTGCACAGTGCCCCCCCCATTCCTGCAGTGTCCCCCATTCCTGCCCATTATCCCCCATACCTGCAGGATGGGAGACACTGCAGGAAAGGGGACACTGCAGGAATGGGGCACAATGGGCAGGAATGGGGGGCACTGTGCAGGAATGAGGGACACTGCAGGAATGAGGGACACTGTGCAGGAATGAGGGACACTGTGCAGGAATGAGGGACACTGTGCAGGAATGAGGGACACTGTGCAGGAATGAGGGACACTGTGCAGGAATGAGGGACACTGTGCAGGAATGAGGGACACTGTGCAGGAATGAGGGACACTGTGCAGGAATGAGGGACACTGTGCAGGAATGAGGGACACTGTGCAGGAATGAGGGACACTGTGCAGGAATGAGGGACACTGTGCAGGAATGAGGGACACTGTGCAGGAATGAGGGACACTGTGCAGGAATGAGGGACACTGTGCAGGAATGAGGGACACTGTGCAGGAATGAGGGACACTGTGCAGGAATGAGGGACACTGTGCAGGAATGAGGGACACTGTGCAGGAATGAGGGACACTGTGCAGGAATGAGGGACACTGTGCAGGAATGAGGGACACTGTGCAGGAATGAGGGACACTGTGCAGGAATGAGGGACACTGTGCAGGAATGAGGGACACTGTGCAGGAATGAGGGACACTGTGCAGGAATGAGGGACACTGTGCAGGAATGAGGGACACTGTGCAGGAATGAGGGACACTGTGCAGGAATGAGGGACACTGTGCAGGAATGAGGGACACTGTGCAGGAATGAGGGACACTGTGCAGGAATGAGGGACACTGTGCAGGAATGAGGGACACTGTGCAGGAATGAGGGACACGGCATGAATGGGGGACAATGGGCATGAATGGGGGGCATTGTACAGGAATGAGAACACTACAGGAATGGAGGACACTGTACAGGAATGAGAACAACACACATGACACAGACGCATGTCCTATATCCCTTCATATATTCTATACCTGTGTGTCCTATATCCCTCCTCCCTATATATTGTATATCTGTATCCTATATCCCATCCTCCTCCCTATATATTCTATACCTGGGGACCGGGTCCTATATTCCATCCTCCTCTCTATATATTCTATACTATACCTGGGTCCTATATCTCTCCCCCTCCTTAGAGATTATATAATACCTGGGTGACTGGTCCTATATCCCCTCCCTCCTTATATATTCTATACCTGCTGGGTCCTATATCCCCTCGCCTTCCTTATATATTCTATAATATACACCTGTGTTCTATATCCCTCCCCCTCCTTACAGATTATATACCTGTGTCCTATATCGCCTCATATATTCTATACCTGGGTCCTATATCGCCTCCCCTTCCTTATATATTCTATACCTGGGTCCTATATCCCCTCCCCCTCATAGATTATATACCTGGGGAACCTGCTCCGTTCATTTTTTTCTCTTTATTCATCAAAGAAAAGCAAAAAAAAAAAAAATAGAAAAAAAAATCGAGATTTAAATCGAAAATCGTCCATAGGTTAAAATAAAATCGAGATTTTGATTTTTCCCAAAATCGCCCAGCCCTAGCCCCAAGCATTAAGTTTAGATGGCTGAATTTTATCCTCCTCATTACCCATTGTAGCTCTTATGGCTTTGACCAAATTTCCGACCTCTTCAACCAAGAAGCAGTGAGGTCTACCATAATCATCTGAAGAGGATGCCCCTGCAGACCTGCATTCTCCTCTTGATTTATCTGAGTGTTCTAAGAGTTGGGAGGATACTTTAGAAGAAGTTGGATTCTGCTTCCCCTGAGAGAAGATTTAAAGGTATTCTCAAGTTCAGATCTGATTAAGGACCTAAGATCTGAAGAGAACCCAAGCAACTCCTCTGAAATAGTCTGCTCTATACAGGACCTGCACAGCTTTTTAGACCAGGTGATCGAGAGCTCACACTCTCAGAACTTACACTACAAATATTTTGGTCTTAGCTCCCAAATTTAGATTTTTTTTTTCTGAATCTAAAGGCCCAGTCTCACATAACGACGCATCAGCGATCCCGATAACGATGTGCAGAGATCGCTAGTAAGATGTCAAACAGGCATCTTACCAGCGATGTGAATAACGACGCACTAGGGATCCAAAATTATACCAAGGTTGTTGTGAATTTTCTCTCCATAGCGTAGCATTAAGATCGTTGCTCATTATCTTTGTTAAACACAATAATGTAGCGTTCCCAGTGGGAGCACAACGACGCAGGAATGACCCAGAGCAGTGTGTAACGATCAACGATCTCACAGCAGGGGCCAGATCGTTGGTGCGTGTCACACAGAACGACATCGCTGTTGACATCACGAATTTCATGACGCAACAGCGATCCCAATAGTGATCTCGTTAGTGATCTCTGTGTGTGACAGGGCCTTAATAGACCAGAAAAAAAAGTAAGAAAGAAGAATTTCAATAAATGTACCTTCTTGGAGATCTCTCACTCATCAGATGTGAAGAGGTACCGAAGCAAAGGAGGACCCTATCCTGCGGCAAATCTTCTCTGGAGCTCTCGTGGGAGAAATGGCTGCTACTTCTGAGACTCAGTCTTTGCTGGAGCCTCAGTGCAACTCATGGCTGCAAGGAAGAAATTGAGCCACCACACAGCAGTCTCCCTGCCTTTTAAGAAGACGAAGTGCTTTACAGTTCCTTCAGCCCACCTTCAAGCCTGAACCTGGAAGTCCAGGTACGTCACATGGCCAACACACTAATCACGGGGACAGGCATCCGACATGCGCACACCTGGAACACGGCGGCTGCCGAATTAGGAGGTGCCGCTGTGAGTGACATATTGGGGCTGGCTCGGGAAGTCGGGCACACTTGAAAGTGGGACCTGCCCTTCCCTGCGCAGCCCGGACTCGGAATTTTGTCTGGAACCGCCGTTCATGAAGCTCCCCATTCAAGGACAGGAAACGCCCCTTATTATCCTGATGGTTCCCTGTCCTTGGGGAGTGGATCCCTCTCTTGCTGGGTGAGGTCGTGGACAAAAAAAAACAAAACAAAAAAACAACCAAACACACACTCTCAAACCTAGAACATATGAACATCAAGAAATGAATATGCTGTTTCTTTTGGGGCCCAACAGTGGAAGAAGAGGCAGTGTGAACACACACTTCGGTTTAATAAGTTACAAATAACTTTTGAACAAACAAGTCTGTAATGATCACATCAGTCAGGGGTGGGGGAACTTCTGGCCTGCAGTGACGTTTTATATGGCCTGTGGGCAGATCCTGGCATCTGCAGGGTAGGGCAGCAGCCGTGTCTTGCTGGCTGCAGGCCCTTGAAACCCCACATGCAGCGATTACTTTCGAGTGTTGCGATGCACACACTGGAGAATACATCTTCACACTGGCTGTGAGGATACACTTTGTGGGCGGCTTTGGTGTGCCATGCGCTCCCGTGCCACAGAAAAGGAGCGGCTGCCAGAGCGTCCACAGGGCTGCCTGAGCCTCCAGCATCTTATGTAGCCCTCATGTCTCCTATGTGATGTATTCACAGCAGTCTCAGCTGCTCCTGTGTGATGTACACACAGCGGTCTCAGGAGACCCCGAGACAACTGCATATACAGTACAGACCAAAAGTTTGGACACCTTCTCATTCAAAGAGTTTTCTGTATTTTCATGACTATGAAAATTGTAGATTCACACTGAAGGCATCAAAACTATGAATTAACACATGTCATAATACAAATTCTAACAGTCTATTCAGTAGGACTATCAGCTGTGTATCCACCAGACTTCTGCACAACACAACTGAAGGTCCCAACCGCATTTATAAGGCAAGAAATCCCACTTATTAAACCTGACAGGGCACACCTGTGAAGTGAAAATCATTTTCGCTATAATTCCACATGTGTTAATTCATAGTTTTGATGCCTTCAGTGTGAATCTACAATTTTCATAGTCATGAAAATACAGAAAACTCTTTGAATGAGAAGGTGTGGCCAAACTTTTGGTCTGTACTGTACATCACATAGGAGACATTGATGTATACACAGCAGTTCCAGCATCCCATGTGATGTATAGAATTTACAAATCTTAAAATCATAACTGTGCTCCAGACCGAAGCAAACCATGAAAAGTAACAAAATCAATATCACCTAACATCACAACCTCACCAAAGCAGCAGCTCTTACCATCACAGTAGGGGTGAGTTAGTTGTTTGACTATCTATAGCGTGGACATTTTCAATGTGATAATTCTGTGCAGCCCCCAAATGATGGTAGAAGTTTCCAAATAGCCCCCGGCAGGAAAAAGGTTCCCCACCTCTGGCATCACAAGTCCTTTACTTTTAGGTTAGTAATAACACTACTATAAAAATGCCATTACCCAATAAATCTCACAGGAGGCTCCTCATGCTCTCAGGGGCACCTAGTACAGCTATAATCACACACAGTTGTTGAGAGTTTGATCTACTCCAGAACCCTCAAAACACACTGGGAAACAAATTATTTCTATGGGAAATCCAGTTTGCTGTTCTTATGAGGCTTTTGTTTTTTTTAATGATTTTTCACGGAAGAAGTTTTGAAAAACCCGATGGAAAAAAGTTCATGTCACTACTTTAGGGTACGGACACACATCCGTGAAACTCGGACGACTGTAGTGCAAGTTAAAATCGCATTGCAGTCGGACCAATGTTATTCAAGGTCTGAGAACACATTTCCGAGTGTTGGACTTTTTTTATCATCCGATTCACGGATGTCAAAGCAGTCGCAACATGCTGCGACAGTATGCGATTCACTTGCGAGACTCGCCAATGTAAGTCTATGGGTCCTACAAAAATCACGGACCACAGTTGGATCACAGTTGGACCATCCAACTCTGATCAGAGTTTTCACAGCTGAAAAAATTTCCAAGCTGATTTCATTCAAAAATCGCATGCAACTCTCGGATTGCACTCAGACCACACTCTGATTACTGTTGGACAGCTCTTGGATGTGATCTCAGGAAATGTTGGACAGTAGCATAACGGACCAAAACTCTGATAAAAAGTTGTCTGACTCTCGGATCCGTGAATCGGAGCGTTTTTTCACTCGCATGCGTGTCCATACCCTTAGAGTGGATTCCTTCAGGATCCACTGCAAAGTAGACATTGTCCAATAAAAAAAGCTGGTGAGAATGAATCTGGTAAAAAAAGAAAAAAAAAAAAAAAAAAGCTTCACTTTACAAAACTTCACTCAGTACAATTGTGGTAAGATTACAAAACTAAAAAGTAAATAAAAGTGCGCAGAAAGGACAAAACTGTGGTACAGCAATATAGGAAGGTGAAGACCTACCCGAACATATTAGAGATAGAATCCAGAAGGCCTCCTACGGCGGGCTGAGAGAGTCTCTTACTAGAGGGAGAGGGAGCACACGAATAACCAAGTGATCAATATTGTCCAGATCTGAAAACATCTCAGGTGTCAATATCAGAACCTTTAAACGGACAGACTCCAGAGACAACATTCAGCCATCGGGCAAAACATTATAAGGATGAGTTCATGAGGTCCTAAGAGGATGGCGTGCCATGGCATGACATACGAGCATGGTGGGTAAGCAGACTTGGATGTCAAAGGAACAGTGAAAACAAGCAATGGATTGCAAAGACAAGAAAGACAGGGACGGAAGGTGCAATAGTTTGTAAACCCTCGTCACATTGGACTGGGAAGATCAGCCTGCTCACTGCTGTAGGGTCCATTATAATATAAGGTCTGGGATCACCTTATACCAGGGAAAACCTTTTTCCTGCATCGTCAGCTCTGATTACTCATACTGACAATGCTCTGTAATCTCTTGTGTGGATACTATCGCTTCTGGATAAAATGTGTCTGCATTTTCATTGCTCATGAAAATTGATATGAGGTCTGTCCCACCGGTGGTGTTTTTCCTATATATTGATAAAGAATTAAAAAGGAATTTTTTTTAAAAGAGGTTTAATTCTACTGGACAATGCCAATTAAATTAATTAATGACCCCATATAAAATAAAAGCAATGAATACTCACAATGTCAGGGTCACGGTTCCTGGCAGATGAAACATTTCTGTCCCACTCGCCGTCTGCAGTCAACGAGTGGCCGCAGCTCATCAATAGTCCGTTATCGTGGACGGCCACTTTGATGAAATAGTAAAGGCAGCAGCTGACGAGCAGCCGCACATTGATGGTATTTGACATAATGTCACGTCTGCTGGAAACAGTGCCATTGCCATCACTATAATGCTACCACTGCATGAGATGAAGATCCACTGGCTTTATTTTACATTTATTAAACTGGTGTTCTCCTTAATAGACAAGCCCTTACCAAAAATAAAATAGGGGAGATGCAAATGTGGGGTCTTGATGCTGGGCATAAACACAGATACAAAGATGCTCAGTACGCAAGTTTGTTTCAATAGGGAGAGGTGAAAAGTAGCTGTTAGACATCTGGCAGCCCCTTATATCTACAAAAGAGAAAACAGAATTGGACATACTGAAACGCCACAAGCCGGTCAGCATTTCCTCAGCCTACGCTGAATATTGGGAGATTATCGGACTACCAGAAAACACAGACTGTTCGACTAAAATGATAACTTTAAAGATCCCTATGAAGCCGTCAGTTCAGGTACAGATACTGCGATGTATGACGAGGTGGTTTCAGTAAATAACTGAATTTGGACTATCCTGTCTTAATTATTCTAGTAATTCAACACCGTGTTAAATAAAGCAAGGAACATTTTTCCAGCTCCTTAGTTCAGTCCCTGTGAATATTAGATATCTTCTCTAAATGGCAAAGCAGATCTCGGGTTAGTATACAACATGAACAAAACATTGTGGTTAAAGTGCTTGTTAGAAGAAGGACAAACAGGGTTAACACACCATAGACAAGGTGAACAAGATCCTTTAATCCAGCATTTAAGGAGATGTAAAATTTTGGATTTATTGGACAACCATAAAAGTCACTCGTAAAACTTTAAAAAGTAAAAAATAATCTGAACACAAAACATTAATAAAAAAAGAATTATCCAAATTGTTCCTCTGCTCATATTCTCGTTTCCCAAAATTCCTCATTACTTGGCACTTGTGTGCTGGAAATAAATGCTGGATTATTAGATTTCTTGTAATAAAGGAATGTCGCGGCATCCATCTACATATCCACACACCACACGCGTCAATTATCATAACAGAATTAACTTACTTTGCCAGTCGTCCAGACACTGCAGGAGCAGAGGTATCCCCCGAGGGATCAGCATTATCGTTCAATACTTCAATATCGTCATCCCTGCAGAAAGGGAGAACACAAGACATTAGTCACAGAATATGAGCCCAGCCTCTGTGGAAGCATAACAGATTAAAAATTACACCCAGATAGATGGACATTGCAATGTGTAAAAAAGTGGAAAGAGTGAAACATATAAATATGAGCAGAAAGTGGAAAAAGCAGCTGACGGATTAATAGTCCAGACAAGTGCATTTCTTTTATTGATATCAATTCCTCAGGTCACATAGCTGGTGTACTGTACGCTGATGAGCAGCAACGTTCCTGACATCACCGCTCACCAGTCCAGGGGTGTTGCAAAGTGCAGGATGAGTGGCTGCTGCTCAAAGTCTATGGAGCCTCGTTATGAGGCTCTATAGCTATTGATCTATGTAATTGAGTAAAGCAGACCTGAGAACTTTGCTTGAAATTAAATTGATGAAAGAAGGAAAGTCTTGTTGTCTTTCAGGTTTTTATTTGTGGACTACATCGGACCTTAATGGCTTTTTAAAATTAATTGGCGAACCAGGAAAACAGTGGGATGTGTTTTTTTTTTTCTGTTAAATAAAAAACAAAAACCTCAAAAGATATATATATTTTTTTTTTATATAATCAAACTTTTATCAAACATTAAATACCAATACAAATATTGAGTATTTAGGTGCATCTGTATATTATACATAAAATGTAAAGAGAAAGCCTGGGGCTCCTGCGCTTGCCTCTGTGGCATTCTGGCACAAAAGCGGTCCTGGGGGCAGAGTAGTCCCCCACTCCAATTTCAGCGGACAGGACCTTTTAACGCTGAGAAACAAGGCAGCGCAGGGCATCTAGTGCAACTATACTCCAATTCAGCGAATATATAAAGTGCATAATGCAAAATTATAAGTGCCACAACTTCTACATAAACAAAAAGACAAAGACAAGACATACAGGGGTAGTGGGGGTAGGGGAAAAAAGGGGAGGAGGAGCCGGAGTTAAACCAGCAGTTCCCAAGCCTGACCAATCTACAGATCAAAAGTCGGCTGCATAATAATCCCACGAAGACCAGACTGCCAGGAAGCGCTCTACGGAGTCGTTCAATAGAGCTGTGAGATGTTCCATTTCGTCTGACATCTATGATCCGTCTAATGAGGCCCTGGAACGACTGTTTCCAGTAGTGTGCGATCAAGCATCTAGCTGCCGCAAGAATATGTTGCGTCAATCTAGTGGATAGTTTGCCCATACCCGAAACACCATGACCCAGAAGCACCAGGGGATCAAGGTCCACATCCGCATACAGTACTGTGTCAGAGACTTAACTTGGTCCCAAAAGGGTATGATCTTTGGGCATGACCAAAATAAATGCAGGAGGGACCGCGTGCCCACCCCGCACCTCCAACACGAGGGAGGAATAGATGGGTCCAGCCCTTGTAGAAATTCTGGAGTGTGGTACCAAAACATTCGAATTTTATAAAATGTTTTCTTTGTAAAGGGTGCACATTGATTATTTTGCGGCAATTCTCCAAATGACAGACCACTCTCGGGAGGATATCAGTCTCTCTAGAGCGGCTTCCCACCTATGCATGTAACAAAAGGTTTCACATGACCTATCCCATGGATCCGATAGTAGGCTGTATAATTTATGAGATCAAGCCCCTCGTGCATATTCTCTCAAAATGCGTAGGAATTGAGGCTCCTGCTCTACCATATAGGGAATTAGCCAAATCTCTAATTTGTAGACATTGAAAAAAATCCCAATTGGAATGGGAAAAGTGGCGTTTGAGATGGTCAAACGAGTGGATCTCCATGGCCGTCCCATCAATGATACCCGCAAATCTGAACAGACCTGCTTTTAGCCAGGGATGAACCATACTAGACTGCTTGGGAGCAGTGGTTAGTAGAGGAAGGCCACCAGGGGGGAACAAGGAGACATGAGAGTAAACATCCGCGTGCAGGCGAGCCACAGGTCACATGTGAACTGCATGGGGCCCAGGAGGAGGGGAAGGGGGGGGAAAGAGCTACATTGCGCAGGTGACCATAGAAGTGAGTTATGGATCGCCCCGACACACCCTAATTTTGCCACTTTATTGCACCGGCTTTCGTCCCATAAGGATGTCCAGCAAGGAATTCTTCTCAAGTGGGTGGCCCAATAGTATTTAAGTATATCTGGTACGAACAGCCCGCCCCCCCCAGTCTTGTGAGTCGTCAGAACCTCCCTGGCAACTCTATGGCACGTTCGCTGCCATATGAATCCAACGATTGCCTCCTGGAGACTTCAGCTCTGAAATCGGAACTTTAACTGGGAGGGTCTCAAAAGCATAAATCAATCTAGGCAATAGGTTCCTATTTAACGCCTCCATCAGCCCATCCATGATAAGGGAAGCGAGAGCCATTTAGTCAAACAGGCTTTCAATTCTTTAAAAAGAGAGGGGAAATTAAGTTTATAAGATATTCTATTTTGATTTACTGGGTAATTAACAGGGGTGTCTGATAGACACACCTCTCCATTACTAAAACCAAGGCTTGATGCCACCTGACAACCCTAAAAAACATTAACCCGTTTAGTCATCACACCGGGGCAATTAGAAAGAGCCGAGACAAAGTGCCAGAATTGGCGTATACAATGTGATGAACACCAATTCTGGGGTGGCTGCGGGCCGCTATTGTTAGGCCTAGAGCGGCCCAATAACCATAGACCTTCCCAGCCTGATATTATCAGCCCGCAGCTGTCTGCTTCACCTTTGCAGGTTATCATTAATAGGGGAACATCACATAGTTTTGTTTAATTATTTATTAGTTTACACCAGGCTACACACACTTTAGTGCCACATGAAAGAAACTAAAAGGGTGCAAGTTTACAATGTATAGAGGGGCTGAGATATTATATAGCAACAGGATATCTATTCCATCTACTGTATCTTTTGGACTATATATCGCACCAGAAGATAAGCAGCACCTAGAGTGTAGATGAGGAAAATGGGGAGGAAAAAAGAATTTTGTTTACTTACCGTAAATTCTTTTTCTTCTAGCTCCTAATTGGGAGACCCAGACATTGGGTGTATAGCTTCCGCCTCCGGAGGACACACAAAGTATTACACTTAAAACAAGAAGAAGTGTAACTCCTCCCCTACTGCCTATACACCCCCTCTGGGAGGAATCCCATCAGTTCGGTGCACAAGCAGGAAGGAGGATAAACCCCACACCAAGACCCAAGGTCCGGCTAAGAATTGTCGGCCAACAGGGCCGTAAAAGCGACATGTACAACACCAGTCACTTAAACAGAAGAACAACGCCCAAAAGGCAACAGGGTGGGTGCTGGGTCTCCCAATTAGGAGCTAGAAGAAAAAGAATTTACGGAAAGTAAACAAAATTTTCTTTCTTTTTCGCTCCATTGGGAGACCCAGACATTGGGATGTCCAAAAGCGATCCCTGGGTGGGAAAAGACCCAAGCGTGGCAGTAACATCAAAAGGTGAGCGACTGCCGCCTGAAGTATCCGTCTGCCTACATTAGCGTCTGCCGAAGCATACACATGGATCTGATGTTTTGTAAAGGGTGTAGGCTGGACCAAGTGGCCGCCTGACACACCTGTTCTGCCGTGGCCTGATGACGTAATGCCCACGAGGCACCCACAGCTCTTGTGGAATGCGCCCTAATCCCAGTAGGTAAAGGCGTACCAGAGAGAAGGTAGGCTTCCTGAATAGGAGCCTTGATCCACCGAGCCAGGGAAGACTTGGAGGACAGGGCTATTGTCTGTTCAGAAATGACCGTACAAATAGGCGAGGAGGAGGTGTATGTTTATACGTAAAATCATCCTTAAAACCCATCCTGCGTGATAATATAGGTGAATCTAATGGAAATGTAGAGTCTCTGTGGGTGGAGATAAGGGGAGGGGGGAAAAATAATAAATTACTGATAGGGGTTTGTTATAAGTCTCCAACAATAATGGAAGTGGAGGAGAATATCCTCATAAAGCAAATAGATGAAGCAGCGACTCAGGGAGAAGTCATTATTATGGGGGACTTCAACTACCCTGAAATACATTGGGGATCAGAAACCTGCAGTTCCAGCAAAGGTAATAAGTTTTTGAAAACTATAAGAGACAATTACCTTTCACAACTGGTTCAGGACCCAACAAGAAGGGGGGCACTGCTGGACCTAATATTAACCAACAGGCCAGACCGCATATCAAATATACGGGTTGGAGGTCACTTGGGTAATAGTGATCATAACTTAATAAGCTTTCAAGTATCCTTTACTAAGACGTGTACTAGAGGGGTCACAAGGACACTAAACTTCAGGAAGGCAAATTTCCAACGGTTGAGAGATGATCTTAGTGCAATAAACTGGGACGATGTCCTGAGACATAAAAGTACACAACACAAATGGGAGATGTTTATTAGCATCCTGAATAGGACCTGTGCACAATATATACCCTATGGGAATAAGCATGCTAGAAATAGGAGGAAACCACTATGGCTAAATAAAGCGGTAAGAAGTGCAATATGTGACAAAAAGAAAGCATTTAGGGAATTAAAGCAAGTAGGTAGTGATAAAGCATTAAATAAATACAGAAAATTAAATAACATTTGTAAAAAGCAAATCAAGGCAGCAAAGATTGAGACAGAGAGACTCATTGCCAGAGAAAGTAAAAAGAATCCCAAAATATTTTTTAACTACATAAATAGTAAGAAACTAAAAAATGATGGTGTTGGCCCCTTTAAAAATAGTCTGGGTGAAATGGTGGATGAGGATGAGGAAAAAGCAAATATGCTAAATGACTTTTTTTCAACAGTATTTACACAAGAAAATCCCATGACAGACAATATGATCAGTGATAACAAAAATTCTCAATTAAACGTCACCTGCTTAACCCAAGAGGAAGTACGGCATCGTCTAAAAATCACTAAAATTGACAAATCCCCGGGCCCAGATGGGATACACCCCAGAGTGCTGCAGGAATTAAGTACTGTCATAGATAGACCATTATTTTTAATATTTAAAGATTCCATAATAACAGGGTCTGTACCACAGGACTGGCGTATAGCAAATGTGGTGCCAATATTCAAAAAGGGGACAAAAACTGAACTTGGAAATTATAGGCCAGTAAGCTTAACCTCTACTGTGGGTAAAATCCTAGAGGGTTTTCTAAGAGATGCTATACTGGAGTATCTGAAGAAAAATAACCTCATGACCCATTATCAACATGGTTTTACGAGGGACCGTTCCTGTCAAACTAATCTAATAAGCTTCTATGAAGAAGTAAGTTCTGGACTGGACCAAGGAAATGCAGTGGATGTGGTGTATATGGACTTTTCAAAAGCTTTTGATACGGTGCCACACAAAAGGTTGATACATAAAATGAGGGCAATGGGGATAGGGGAAAATATGTGTAAGTGGGTTAAGAACTGGCTTAGTGATAGGAAACAAAGGGTGGTTATTAATGGAACACACTCAGAATGGGTCACAGTTAACAGTGGGGTACCACAGGGGTCAGTGTTGGGCCCACTTCTATTTAATATATTTATTAATGACCTTGTAGGGGCATACAGAGTAGAATCTCAATATTTGCAGATGACACTAAACTCTGCAGGGTAATCAATACAGAGGAGGACAATTTTATATTACAGAAGGATTTATGTAAACTAGAAGCTTGGGCTGCTAAATGGCAAATGCGCTTTAATGGGGATAAATGTAAAGTCATGCACTTGGGCAGAGGAAACAAAAGGTATAATTATGTGCTTAATTGTAAAACACTGGGCAAAACTGTCACTGAAAAAGACCTGGGTGTATGGGTAGATGACAAACTCACATTTAGTGGCCAGTGTCAGGCAGCTGCTGCAAAGGCAAATAAAATAATGGGATGTATTAAAAGAGGCATAGATGCTCATGAGGAGAACATCATTTTACCTCTATACAAGTCACTAGTGCGACCACACTTAGAATACTGTGTACAATTCTGGTCTCCGGTGTATAAGAAAGACATAGCTGAACTAGAGCGGGTCCAGAGAAGAGCGACAAAAGTCATTAGAGGACTAAGGGGTCTGCAATACCAAGACAGGTTATTAAACTTGGGGTTATTTAGCTTGGAAAAACGAAGGCTTAGGGGTGATCTTATAATAATGTATAAATATATGAGGGGGCAGTACAGAGACCTTTCTAATGATCTCTTTACTCTTAGGCCTGAGACTGGGACAAGGGGGCATCCTCTACGTCTGGAGGGAAGAAGGTTTAATCATAATCACAGACGCGGATTCTTTACTGTAAGAGCAGTGAGACTATGGAACTCTCTGCCACATGATGTTGTAATGAGTGAGTCACTACTAACATTTAAGAAGGGCCTGGATGCCTTTCTTGAAAACTATAACATTACCAGTTATATATACTAGATTCTTTGATAGGGCGTTGATCCAGGGAATTAGTCTGATTGCCGTATCTGGAGTCAGGAAGGAATTTTTTCCCCCAATGTGGAGATTAGTGTTGCCACATGGGGTTTTTTTTTGCCTTCCTCTGGATCAACATGTTAGGCTATGGGTTGAACTAGATGGACTTAAAGTCTTCCTTCAACCTTAAAAACTATGTTACTATGTTACTATGTTACTGCGCTCCTTTTTTCTCGCCTGTTGTGAGAACGAACAAGGCATCCGTGCGGCGAAAAGAAGCCGTGCGGGAAACGTAGATCCTGACAGCCCTGACCAGGTCCAAAGTATGCAGAGACTTCTCATGCTGGTGAACAGGATTAGGACAAAAAGACGGTAGGACAATGTCCTGATTCAGGTGAAACGGAGAAAGCACCTTAGGTAAGAACTCCGCCAGGGGCGTAACTAGAACTGGCAGGGCCCCATAGCAAACGTTTGAACGGGGCCCCCTCCAAGACACGCCCCCTTCAAGACACACACCCTCACCGATAATGCATACAGGAGTCACATTAAGTGCCAAAATTGTTCCTAATCCTGAATGTCCCAGCGCACACGGGGCGTACAGCTCCCAGCGTCCCAGCGCACACGGGGCGTACAGCTCCCAGAGTCCCAGCGCACACGGGGCGTACAGCTCCCAGAGTCCCAGCGCACACGGGGCGTACAGCTCCCAGAGTCCCAGCGCACACGGGGCGTACAGCTCCCAGAGTCCCAGCGCACACGGGGCGTACAGCTCCCAGAGTCCCAGCGCACACGGGGCGTACAGCTCCCAGAGTCCCAGCGCACACGGGGCGTACAGCTCCCAGAGTCCCAGCGCACACGGGGCGTACAGCTCCCAGAGTCCCAGCGCACACGGGGCATACAGCTCCCAGAGTCCCAGGACACAGGGGGCATACAGCTCCCAGAGTCCCAGCGCACACGGGGCATACAGCTCCCAGAGTCCCAGCGCACACGGGGCATACAGCTCCCAGAGTCCCAGCGCACACGGGGCATACAGCTCCCAGAGTCCCAGCGCACACGGGGCATACAGCTCCCAGAGTCCCAGCGCACACGGGGCATACAGCTCCCAGAGTCCCAGCGCACACGGGGCATACAGCTCCCAGAGTCCCAGCTCACACGGGGCATACAGCTCCCAGAGTCCCAGCTCACACGGGGCATACAGCTCCCAGAGTCCCAGCTCACACGGGGCATACAGCTCCCAGAGTCCCAGCACACACGGGGCATACAGCTCCCAGAGTCCCAGCAAACACAGAGTATACAGGCCCCCCCCCTCACAGTAAGGCCTCCCCATGCTGCCGCTGCTCACTGTCAATAAATAGTGTTATTAGCACCTCTCACCCTCGCTTCGGGCTCAGTGCAGCTCCTTCCTGCTTGTCTGCTGTGACCGGTCACCGGCCGGTTAGTAAGGACTCGTCTCGGAGGTAACAGGCCGGCCAGGGGGCGGAGACCAACTACGCAGAGAACACACAGGGTCAGGCAGGCTACAGTCTGGCGGCGGCAGCCCCTTTGATCTCTGTGTGCGGCGCCTGCTGCCGCTTTGAATAGGAGCGGCAGCATCCACCTCGCCGGGAAGGGGGGCCCCGTCGGGCGCCCACCCCCCCAACTGACGGCAACACAACAGGTATCGCAGCTGGTATAGCAGCGTAGCGGCGCTGGGTCTGGTCCCCCAGGAAAGGAGACTTGCAAGGCAGGGCTGCCAGCTCTGAAACTCTCCGCAAATAGGTAATGGCCACAAGAAAGGCAACTTTCTGAGAGACTCTAGAGAGGGACACCTCCCTCAGAGGTTCGAAAGGCGGCTTTTGCAAGGCCGCAAGGACCATAATAAGGTCCCAGGGGTCCAAAGGACGTCTGTAGGGGAGAACGATGTGATTTGCCCCTTGCACAAACGTCTTCACCTGAGGAAGGTTAGCCAGACGTTTGTTGAATAGCACAGACAGAGCGGAGATCTGCCCCTTGAGGGAACTGAGAGCCAAACCCTTATTCAATCCTGATTGGAGGAAGGCAAGAAGGGTTGGAAGAGAGAAAGGCCAAGGAGAATGTCCGTTGAGACGGCACCAAGAAAAGAAGATCTTCCAAACTCTGCGGTAAATCTTTGCCGATGCAGGTTTTCTGGCTTGTCTCATGGTTGCGGCGACTTCAGAAGAAAAGCCACAAGATGTCAGCAACCAGTCTTCAAGTGCCACAAAGTCAGGCGGAGAGCCGCGGAATTGTGGTGGAAGAACTGACCTTGAGACAAGAGGTCTGGCCGGGTTGGGATCTTCCACGGATCTCCCACCGAGAGCTGTAATAGGTCCGGATACCAGGCCCTCCTGGGCCAGTCTGGGGCGATGAGCAGGGCTTGTCGACATTCTGTCCTGAGTTTCCGTAGAACCCTGGGTAGCAGAGGGAATGGAGGAAACACGTAGGGAAGGCGGAAACGGGACCAGTCTTGGACCAGCGCGTCGCCCCCACCGCTTTGCTGTCTCGAGAGAGAGACATGAAAACAGGAACCTTGTGGTTCAACCGGGAGGCAATCAGGTCCACATCCGGGGTTCCCCACCTGTCGCAGATGTGCAGAAACACATCTGGGTGTAGGGCCCATTCTCCCGCATCCATACCTTGCCGACTTAGATAGTCGGCTTCCCAATTGTCCACTCCGGGAATGTGCACTGCCGAGATGGACGAGTCGTTGTCCTCGACCCATTGAAGAATACGCTGGACCTCTGCGAATGCCTGAGGACTGCAAGTGCCTCCCTGGTGGTTGATGTAGGCAACCGCGGTTGCAGTTGGATTGTATCCGAATCGGATTCCCCGCCAGGAATCTCTGAAAGGCCAGGAGAGCCAAATAGATGGCCCAAATCTCCAGAACGTTGATCTGAAGGGAGGACTCCTGCTCCGTCCAGATGCCCTGTGCCCTGTGGTGAAGAAACACGGAGCCCCAGCCCAGAAGACTGGCGTCCGTAGTCACCACCAACCAAGAGGGGGGCAGAAAGCATCTGCCCCGAGACAGACGTGGGAAGCAGCCACCAAAGTAGAGATTCCTTTGTTGATGACAACAAAGGGATGTGCTGGTCGAGAGAGGAGGGATTCTTGTTCCACCCGCGCAGGATCTGCAATTGCAGCAGACGCAGGTGGAATTGCGCAAAGGGTATTGCTTCTATGGTCGCCACCATCTTCCCTAGAACATGCATCAGACATCTGATGGTCACAGAGTCTGACTGCATGAGAAGTTGGACTTCCTCCTGAAATCGAGATTTGTCGACAGGGAGAACGATCAGAGTCGGAGCAGTATGAAACTCCATGCCCAGATAAGTTATTGTCTGAGCAGGAAGGACACCAGACTTCGGAACATTGATTAACCACCCAGAGTTCTGCAGGGTGTCTAGAGTAACTGAGAGACTCCGTTAACACTGCTCCGCAGAGGGAGCTCTGACCAAAAGGTCGTCCAAGTACGGAGTCACAGCATGGCCCCGGGAATGCAGAACAGCTACCATCGCCGCAATCACTTTGGTGAAGACCCTCGGTGCGGAGGCAAGGCCGAAGGGAAGAGCCACAAACTGAAAGTGCTCCTCTCCTACTGTGAACCTCAGCCAGCGTTGATGTGCAGAAGCGATGGGAACGTGAAGATAGGCATCCTTGACATCTACCGAGGCTAGGAAGTCCCCCTGAGATAGAGATGCCATCACAGATCGCAGAGACTCCATTCGGAATGGCCTGACCCTCACGTGCCGGTTGAGAAGCTTGAGATCCAAAACCGGTCTTACCGAACCGTCCTTCTTGGGGACCGTGAAGAGATTCGAGTAGAACCCCTGGAAGCGTTCCCCGAAGGGAACCTGGACCACAACCCCATCCTGTCTCAAGGCATCCAGCGCCTGACGAAAGGCCGAGGCCCTTGCCGGCAGGGGCGAAGAGAGACAGAAACGAGCCGGCGGACGCGAGGTTAGCTCTATCCTGTAGCCGTGGGAGATGACATCTACCACCCATCGGTCTTGGACGAGACTGCGCCAGACGTCTCCAAAGTGGGAGAGTCTGCCACCGACCGAGGATGCTGCTGGGGGAGGCGGTGAGTCATGAAGAGGCAGCCTTGGTGGCTGAGGCGCCGGCAGGCTTCTTCTGCAGAGTCTTTGACCTCCACGTCCGGCCTGACTTCTGATCCTTGTCTGTACGGGAGGAGGAGGAAGTTTTTGAGAAGGGACGAAAGGCCCGAAACTTGGCATGCATCTAACGCTGGCCAGACTTCTGAACCTTAGATTGAGGCAAAGAGGTTGACTTTCCACCTGTGGATTCCTTAACGATGTCGTCCAATTGCTCACCAAAAAGCCTGTTCCCCGCGAACGGGAGTCCTTGGAGGAACTTCTTGGAAGTGGCATCAGCCTTCCAATCTCGCAGCCACAACATTCTGCGGGCTGCAAGCGAGTTAGCCGAAGCCACTGCAGTACGGCTGGCGGATTCTATGATTGCCAACCTAGCCTAGTCAGTAAATGCAGAGGCCTGAGACGTGAGGGTAGTCACCTCAGGAATATCCTGAGCTATAACATTTAGTTCTGCCAAACAGGCAGAAACAGCCTGCAGGGCCCAAACTGCAGCGAAATACGGAGCAAACGAGGCTCCTGTAGCCTCATAGATTGAACTTCTGCAAAAATTCAATCTGTCGGTCAGTGGGATCCGTCAAAGAGGAGCCATCTGCAACTGACATAACAGTATTGGCAGACAATCTGGAGACTGGAGGGTCCACCCTAGGAGAAACCGACCAACCCTTTACTACATCAGGAGTAAAAAGGATACAGAGTATCCTTCTGTTTCCTGGAAAAGCGTTTATCAGGACAAGTCCTAGGTGTCTGTACAGTTGATCGAAAGTTAGAATGATCAAAGAAGGAACCCAGAGACCTGGAAGGAGGAGGAACTGATTCTGTTCCTCCGAGAGCGAAGACTCCACCGTGGAAGGGGGAGCAGTTAGGTCCAGTACGGTATTAATGGAGGACACTAAATCATCCACTAAGGAATCTTCCTCTGAGGTCTCATCCGGAGGCCTCACAGAATCCGGTCTATCCTCCCCATCAACCTGAGATCCCTCGGCATGAGACTCCGTGTGATGAGAGGAGGCAGGGGAGAGCGCTCTACGTGGCCGCTTGGGGGGCCGAGGAGAGGGAGCTATGTCCGAGACCCCTGTATTGTCTCCAGAGTCCATGCCCCTGGAAGGGGACGACTCGCTGTAGCGCCTGCGGCGTGAGGCAGAGGGATCGGGGGCACTTTCCCGGTGACTAGCCTGTAAGGACTCCTGCAGGACTCTGGTTAGAGCCGTCATGGACTGGGCAAGAGAGTCCGAAAAAAACTTAGTGAAAGCTACAGTCCAAAGAGGAGGCACTGCCTGGTCTCCCCGACTAGGGGAAGGCTCCGATGTAGCAGAGCTGGGGGGAGCCCTGTGGTCCATCTCAGTCTCATGTGAAGTGCAGGCAGAGCAATGAGGGAATACAGACCCAGCAGGCAGCGGGATCTTACAAGCAGTGCAAGATGAATAAAATGTCTGCACCTTAGGGGCTTTGCTCCTGGTGGAAGACATGTCGCCTACAGGTAGGAACCTCATAGAGGGAATACACTAGAGGGAGGTAACAGGGAGAAGACGACACCACAGGAAACCTGTGGTGACTCACCAGCCTGACAGGGAGATTGTGTGCCCTCCGGATTCAGCGCTCCTTCCTAACAGCCGCAGAGTGCAGGAGGAGATGCTGAGAGAAGTCTCAGTCCCATACTCAAGATGGCCGCCGGAGCAGAGAGAGGGGGCGTGGCCATAGTGGCGCGAGAATCCGGAGGGCAAATCCCCTCCCTATACTGAGCCAGGAGGCGGCCATCCAGAGGGATGGGAGCGGCCGAGCTCTAAGACCGCCCCGCAAGGCGGCCGGGCCCGCCTCCTGTGGAGCCCGGGCTTCCAGGCAGAAAAGTAGGCCGCAGTGAAGCCGGGGCCTAGATTTTCGCGGCCGGCCAGCACTCGGAAGCGGGCGAACGCAGTGCCTCCCGGAGGTACCGCAATACCCGCGGTGCTGCAGGGACAGGACGCCAGAGTCCCAGGTGAGCCTCCAGCGACCACTCCATGGTGCATAGACCGGGCTGCAGCCGCAATACAGACCCCCAGAGTACCTGTATAGGTGCAGGGCCAAGCCCTGGGGGGGACTACCACTACAACCAACAGAGTCCAGTAGGGGCTGTGGATGGAGTCAGAGCTCCAGAAGACATGGGAGCCCGTGACGATCCCACTTCTCCAGAGCCCCTAAGGGTTGGAGAAGGAAAGAGCAGCATGAGGGCTCCAATCCGTTGTACCCCAAGGGTACCTCAACCGCCTCTGCCAAAGGGTGAGGAAGGAGACATGCTGGGGATCCGCTGGATCCTCTTTGCTTCCATCCGACACTCTCCATGGAGAGTGAGTAAGACTAAGTGAGAGTGCATGAGTGCAGAGTGTGCCTCCTTCAACACAAAGCTAAGAACTGCTGGGATTCCTCCTAGAGGGGGTGTATAGGCAGTAGGGGAGGAGTTACACTTCTTGTTTTAAGTGTAATACTTTGTGTGTCCTCCGGAGGCGGAAGCTATACACCCAATGTCTGGGTCTCCGATTGGAGCGAAAAAGAAATAGGGAATAAAAGCATAAAGAAAAAAAAAAAAAAAATTCCCTCAAATCAGTGCATGATGAAGAGGAGGGAATCTGCTGCCGACAATTATGGGTGTAAAATGTCCTCCAATTCTATATCAATTTTCCCCTGGGCCCCTTCCAGGTATATGTCCCACATTCTGGTATATACTCCCCATGCTATGTGCCCCAGTTACACAAACCGATGTCCAAAATTAATATTCACTGCTCCTAGCTCCCATGATCCCAGGCGTGGATAGCAGCAAATACTCATTCTCTTGAATACTAGACACACGATTGATGCTGCAATAAGCAGGCATGATCACTTGTGCCTACTATTAAAAAGAATGAATATCCACTGCTCCACACACCTATACACTCTTCCACTTCTTGGCATTGGCTTCAGTGCCGAGGGGTGGGCGAGGTTCATGTTCTATAATAAATAACACATTGTTAGCCGCACCACTGCGGACACACACACAAACAGGAACAGCAATCCAGGTACGCCACATTCGTACACCAACTTTTCTAGCTGAGAATCTGAGCAATTTTATATACTCAGATGTGGGAAATCTGCAATTACTCATGCAAGGACCAGGTCATGACTAATTTCTGTTGAAAAATGCAAAAGAATAAAATAAGCTGAACTCTGCACGCCTCATTATCAAATTGGAGGCCTCTCCAATCCCAGAAATATGGCTCCATATAACACAGATGAGACAATGGATAAAGGAGCACGATAAATAGACCCTCCCCCAAAAAACAAATGCTACAAAAATAAAATCAATGTCCATCACCTCTAAACATCTACACTTAGAAAGCATTCACACATCCATTCTACACAGTATTTTATCCCACTGATGACATCCACTTAATAACAGATTCATGTGTCTGAGAGTGAGACTCACAGGAGGTCCAATCCTCATACCTTTTGCAAATCAGACTCAACCATTAAAGTCTATAGGAATCCAAAGAGGAAAGAATACACACTTTGTACTTCAGTTTTCCTTCCATATATATTTTATCTGTTTTAACCCAGAACTGGGATAAGGACTTTTAGTGATGTCATGACCATGTGACCTTAATAGGCGGAACTAAGCCTACAGATACTTTACATTCACATGGTCATGACATCACCACGGGTCCTTAACCCAGTTCTGTAATACTGCAGCAATAGCAATATATTAAAAAAATGCAGGGGGTGTGACGAAATTCAAGAATATCATGGCTGAACTTGGGTAACTGAGTGAACCAAACAAAAGTTCCTCCATATAACTGAAGACCAAGCTATGTGTGTACACTCACCTCAGCACAAAGTCTAAGATAAACACGTGAAAAGGAGATTGTGTTCTCACCGTAAAATCCTTTTCTCTTAGCCTCTAATTGGGGGACACAAGACCATGGGCGTTATGCGGATGTCCACTAGGGAGGCGACAAAGTATATTCTGAAAAAAAACAGTGCGGCTCCTCCCCTGCAGCATACACACCCCGTCTAGCTCCAGCCTCACCAGTTTTGTTACTAAAGCAGTAGGAGAGCCAAATAACACACATAGATAAGTTAACTCCAACTGCAAGGAACTCTGAACGGAGATAAGATAACAGCCTGAAATAGGCAACAGGGAGGGTGCTGTGTCCCCCAATTAGAGGCTAAGAGAAAAGGATTTTACGGTGAGTACACAAAAATCTCCTTTTCTCCTTCGCCTCACTGGGGGACACAGGACCATGGGACGTCCAAAAGCAGTCCCTGGGTGGTTACAGAGCCTTATCATGGCAGTCTACAGGTTGGCAACCGCCGCCTGCAGAACACGCCTGCCCAGACTCGCGTCTGCTGAGGACTGGACATGTACCTTGTAATGTTTAGTGAACGTGTAAAGGCTGGACCAGGTGGCAGCCTTGCACACCTGTTCGGCAGAAGCCTGGTGCCGGATGGCCCAGGAAGCCCCTACCGCACGAGTACAATGCCCACGCAGCCCACTTGGGATGGACTGATTCTTGAGTTGGTAAGCTTCAGTGATAGTGGTCCTGATCCATCTGGCAAGAGTAGCCTTGGACGCAGACAGCCCCTTACGATGACCCTCCGGAAGAATGAACAGAGTGTCCGATTTCCGAAAACTAGCTTATGCAGCGCCCTTTCTACACGGTGAACCGGCGTTGGACAAAATGAAGGCAGAGTTGTGTCCTCATTCAGGTGGAAGGAGGAAACCACTTTGGGAAGGAAAAATTGAACCGGACGCATGACTACCTTGTCCTGGTGAAAAGAGAAAAGGGGGATTGCAGGATAGAGCAGCAAGTTCCGACACGGGGCAGATATACGTAACCGCGACAAGAAACACCACCTTCTGGGACAAAAGACGAAGGGAAATGTCCTTAAGAGGCTTAAAGGGAGGACTCTAGGGCGTCCAGAACCAGATTTAAATCCTGTTTCGAAGGGCCTTCTGCAGGAAGGGGGGGGAACGAGACGGGCAACCCCCTGAATGAAGGTCCTGACTTGCGATTTGTTTGCTAGTCTGCGCTGAAAAAGAACCGACAATGCTGAGACCTGTACCTTTAATTATCCTAAGGAGAGGCCGGAGTCAAGACAGGACTGAAGGAATTCTAAAATAGCGGGCAGAGAAAAACGGAGCGGCGGAAGGTTTTGGTACCTACACCAGGAAGAAAAAAAAAAAAAAAAAGCCTTCCAGGTGCGATGGTAAATGTGGGCAGAAGCTGGCTTCCTTGCCCTAATCATGGTGTTAACACCTGGAGAAAAAACGGCCTGGGTTAACACCCAGGTTTCAACGGCCACGCCATCAAACTCAGGGCCGACGGGTTCTGGTGGTGGATTGGACCCTGGGATAGAAGGTCCGGACAGTCTGATAGATGCCGGGGGGGGGGAGAGTAGACGAACCAAGTCGGCGTACTAAGCACATCTGGTGCCAGTCTGGTGCGATGAGTATGACCGGAACGCCCTCCGACTTGATCTTCTTCACTACTCTGGGTATCAGGGGCAGAGAGGAAAAGATGTAGCAGAGACGGAACTGAGTCCAGGACTACATCAGTGCATCCGCTCCCTCTGCTTATGGGTCGTGGCATCTGGCCATGAATCTGGGCACCTTGTTGTTCAGCCGTGAGGCCATCAGGTCCACCTCCAGTGTTCAACACCGCAGGCATATTTGTTGGAAGACCTCAGGGTGCAGAGCCCACTCTCCTGAGGCGATGCCTTGGCGACTGAGGAAATCCGTCGCCCAATTGTCCACAACGGGTATGTGAACTGCTGAAATCACGTAGATTCCGCCCATTCGAGTATTGGACGAACTTCATGTATTGCTGTCTTGCTGCGTGTCCCGCCCTGGTGGTTGACATATGCTACCGCCGTGGCAGTGTTTGACTGGACTTGTATGTGGCGACACGCCAGCAGATGGTGGAAGTCCTGCAGGGCCAGAAAAATGGCACGAATCTCCAACAAATTGATGGGAAGAATGGTCTCCTGAGGGGACCACCTGCCCTGAGTCATGTGAAGGTGATAAACCGATCCCCAACCTATCAGACTGGCGTCAGTGGTGAGAACGTCCCAGTTAACTGGTAGAAAGGACCTACCTCTGAGGAGGCAGGACGGAGCCACCAATGGAACGATTGCTTCACCGATGGAGACAGCCGCAAGGTTCTGTCTAGAGTAGCAGGATTCCTGTCCCAGTGTGAGAGAAGAGCGAGCTGTAGGAATCTGAGATGGAGCTGAGCAAATGGGACCGCCTCCATTGCTGCTACCATCTTCCCCAGTACCCTCATTCCGAAACAAAGGGAATGTGGCCGGGGATGGAGAAGAGTATGTACACCCTGACGCAAGACGACGGCTTTTTCCTCGCGGAAGCAGTACTAGTCCTCTATAGGTGTTGAAGACCAGCCTTAAAAAGGTGAGGGTCTGACTTGGGATTGGTGAAGACTTGGGCAGGTTTATCAACCAGCCCATGCGGACGAGGGTGTCTATGGTAATTTGTACACTCTCCTCGCAGTCCCTGAATGATGGTGCCTTGATAAGGTGGTCATTAAGTAAGGCAGGACCACTACGCCCCCTGGAATGTAGTACCGTCATGACGGTGGCCATAATTTTGGTAAATACTCTGTGGGCAGCTGCGAGCACGAACGGCAGAGCGACAAATTGGTAATGGTCTTCGCTTAAGGCGAAAACGCAGGAATCATTGGTGAGCCTGGGAGATCGGAATGTGCAAATACGCATCTTTGATGCGAGAAACTCTCCCTCGTCCATGGGGACTATGATACATCGCAGTGATTCCATGCAAAAGTGGCGTAGTCTGATGAACCTGTTGAGTTGCTTGAGGTCTAGGATCGGACGTATCGACCCGTCCTTTTTGGGTACTACAAAAAGGCTCGCGTAAAAACCCGTGAAGCGTTCGTTTGGCGGTACTAGGACGATGACTCCTGCCAGCCGGAGAGAATCGATGGCCCTGAAGAAGGCACGAGTCTTTGCCGAGGAACTTTGGGGGGGGACATTGGGAGGGGAGATGGGAAAAACCGGTTGGAAAGATGGGTGCGGAACTCTATGGTGTAAATGGAAGTAATTACCTTCCTGACCCACTTGTCGTTTGAGACAGCAAGCCAAATGTGTTGAAGAAGGGAAAGGCGGCCGCCTACCCGGGAAGGGTCTTCCGGAGAGGAGGGGGGGGGGGGGGGGGGATGAGTCAGGAGGAAAATCTCTAGGATCAGGATCCCTTAGATTTCGACTGCCGTGAGCATGACTGCCAGTTAGACGATGACCTCTGAGAGGACTTGGGGGGTCCGGTCTCTCCTTGGGGATCGGTAATTGGATTGAGACGGGTGGGATGTCGACCAACCAAAGGAGTTATGAAAAGAGCGGAAACGGGCCTGTTGGGGTCGAAAGAGGGGACGTTTGGGTTTGGACTGGTCAGGACTTTTTGGAGGCTGAGTCTGCCTTCCATTCATGGAGCCAGAGTGCTCTGCGGACAGTAATGGAGTTAGCCGCCGCGATGGCTGAACAGTTGGCGGTGTCAAGTGCCACTTGGAGCATGTATTCTGCTGCAACGGAGATCTGGGCAGCTAGGTCTGGGACTATGATGTATCATGGAGGGAGTTTGCCCAGGAGATGACGGCCTTAGCTACCCAAACTGAAGCAAATGAAGGGGACAAAGCCAAACCGGTGGCCTCGAATATTGAACGAGCCAATTGTTCGACCTGCCAGTCGGTGGGGTCCTTAATAGAGGAACAGTCTGGAAGAGAAAGGAGAGTGCGCATAGCTAAGCCAGAGACTGGAGGGTCAACCTGTGGAGAGAATCAGCCCAGTTCTGGCCGAGGGTAGGAGGGAAGGGGTAGCAGGTTTCCATGGCCCTACGGTTGCCAAACCGTTTGTCAGATCGGGCCCGGTGTTCGGTTATGACTTCCTGGAATTCAAGTTGGTCAGAAAAGAATATATGTGGGCGCTTTGCCCGCTTGAAGGACACCATGAGCTCCGGCGTATCATATTGGGGACTATCCACGTCAAGTCTGATTAACAGCAGTTATCAGGTCCTCTACCAAAGCCTGGGTGTCAGGGTTGTCCAGATCAAGGAACATATCTTGCTCTGGGTCAGAGTCGCAAGGACCCCCGAGAAGAAGTTGAGCCTGGTTCTTGCTCCTGGGATGGAGAGCAATGGGAGCTCCCCGAGGGGGAGGGAGGACGACTCCTGTGGGATCTTTTACGGGTAGGAACCGGAGGCGAAGAAGGGGACTCTTTGGTATTGCCCCTGGATAAAGTATTCTGGACTTCTGTATTATCCTCTCGTGGCTTGGGGAGCCCAGAGGGGCCGGGTGTGGGACAGGCTTGCAGAGCTTGGATGAGAGTCGAGGTCAGCCTTTCCATAGAGGGAGCCATAGATTGAGTCAGAAATACAGTCCATTCTGGTGTGGTGCAGAGACTACTAGCTGCGGCAGAAGCTATGGGCTCAGGGGTTACCTCGGGTGCTAAGGCCGCCGAAATGGGGGGCTCAGGAGTAGGGTTTTGGTCGCAGCCCTGGCAGAGGTGGGGGGGTCGTCTGACTGCTGGGCAGGTGTGCCTTGCAGGTGGCACATGAGGCATAAAAGGTTGCCATTTTAGGGGCCTTCTTGTTACCTCTAGAGCTCTGCATGATTGTAGTACCTTGCTGGTATTGACCCTGTAAAAGTGTGTGCAGGGTATTTTATATGTGCTGCCTAGGGCAATCTACTGCAGCTTAAAGAGCAGAGTACAGGCAAAGCAGCAAAACTGCCTGAAAACAATGGAGGGCTGCACCGTAGAAAAAAAAAAAAAGGGATGAGCACTAGCAGACTGCTGTGCTCCTTACCGCTCCTAGGGACTGCAGTGCTGCAAAGAATCGGGTCCTGTGTCCCCCTGGAGAGCTGAGCAGCGATCTCCGTGATGCTGGAGTCGGTGGGCGAGTCACAAGGCAAGCAGAAAAAGGCACGCAGGAATTCTCACGAGATGCACCAAGACAGAATGATCCGCCCACTATGATGCGGACGAGACTGCAGTTCCCGGCCGCGTGACGTCAGGCGGGGATGGGAGCGAGGGCGGGCGATGGGCGTGCCACCATGGTGTAGGCCGTAAGTCGGGGACTAAATTAGATCGGGCAGCCAGAAACCAGTGCGGTCCGGCGCAGAGGACCTGCGGGGGTAGCGCTGCCATAGGAAAAACTATTAGCAGCTGTGCGGCCCCCTGGAAACATGGAATAAAGGCCAACGGGCCCTTTTAATTATAAAATGCCCTGGAACAGGAGAAAAACAGTGGGGGGAGGAGAACAAGGTCCCTTGGGGAACCCTGATTACCTTGTGGAGGCTCCTCGACCCATAACCCTGGGAAGGGTATGGGGAGAGCATCTGCTCCCTGCAGAGGCGTCCAGTGTAAGATAATACAAGTCCTGATGCCGCCACCCATGATCCCATAGTGGGAACTGGGGAGGAATCGCATATAGCTGGAAACGCCAGTAGAGATGCAAAGGAGATCGGAACGCAATGGAACCGTCGCCTTGCCTCCTTATCCATCATGGCAGAAGGGGGTACGTGGAGTTAACACCCCGCATTTCCATCTGTTGATGATTTTGAAGAAAAAAAAAAAAAAAAAAAAAAATATTCGGTACGCGAGGGTACAGTCGCCCTATTAGATCTTCAGGAAAAAAGGAGAAAAAAAAAATAAAAAAAGTAAAAAAATCTAACTATCTACTAGTAATGGGGGTCTATGGACCACATCTACCTCCTAATGACACTAAGCAAAAACTAGTGAGGCTGGAGCCAGCCGGGGTGTGTATGCTGCAGGGGAGGAGCCGCACTGTTTTCTTTTTCCAGAATATACTCCGTGTCACCTCCTAGTGGACAGCAGCATAGCACCCATGGTTTTGTGTCCCCCAATGAGGCGAAGGAGAAATTTTCCTTGTCGAAAACCATGTTACTGTAGCACATTACATCATTTAACACACATTGGGGCAGTTTAATATTACAAAACGACACGACAGGTTCCTTTTAAAAGGTATTTTGGGCCGGAAAAAGAGCTGCAGGAAAATCAGCCTTCAAAGTTTTTGCAGGGACATAGTCATTGCTCAGGATGGCTCCTCAGAGAGGGGTTAGTGCTCAGATCGATAGTCAAGCTCTTGCAATGTCATCAGGAGCTTAATGCACACACACCTCCCATCATGAAGAGACGACAATGGGTAATGACGACACCTGCGCATAGTCTTGGGTAGGGGATGAAAGTCAGAAGCAAGAGCGACTTTACAGTCAAAGACCAGAAGCAAGCAGATAAACTACAAACAAATGCTGATTTTCTTAAAACAAACATACAAATGAAATTCTACAATCAAGGTAATGATATGAGCATTAAACTTATTTCACACACGCCATGAGCTAAGAGTGTAATTCTGATGACTTCAGATCAGAGCAGTTACTCGAGTGCTGGCTGTAGAACACAGCCTGGACCCGTGCAGTATTGAGTTGGTTACACTAATACGACTGATGTCATACATTAAGCAGAGATAGTTAAAGTAATCATACTCACTGCTCCACTGACACAGGCTCCTTGGCTGCTTCAGCCAATTCTTTCTGTAGTCGGGCCTGCCTCCTCCTGAAAGGTGTAAAAAGTATTCAGTGTAGACCTTTGGATCATACAAGGGTAAATCAATAATGCAACTAAATAAATTCCTACACAGAATTCCTACAGAGAACATGTTAATAATGTTAACCTTAATATTACCACCTTATGGTGATGGTATACTGCTACAATACATCATTACCCTGGGACAGCAATGTGCCCAGCTGCCCAGTGTGCAGAGAAAAACAGCGAGGAAAACTGTGCTGAATCAGTGCTGCAGCGTCATTCCCAGGATCGTCAGATTCCCATGGATCATAATGTGATAGTATAGCCTAGAGATAAGCCATCACATTAGGATGTAGAAATACCCTGGCCTAGGCAATCCTCTGCCATCAAAAAACGGAACACCTAGGAAAAAAATATAAGTCTGCTTACTGCTAATTTCTTACAGAATTTCTTGCTTAAGGAACACAGACAAACCCGTGAGACCCCGGAGACTAGTTAATTGCCTGTGTACCGTTAGATTTAACCTTAGATAAAGAGCTAAACACAAAAAGGAGATTTTTGTGTACTCACCGTAAAATCCTTTTCTCTTAGCCTCTAATTGGGGGACACAGACCGTGGGTGTTATGCTGCTGTCCACTAGGAGGCGACACTAGGCAGAATCTGCAAAAGAGTTAAATGCTCCTCCTCTGCAGCATTACACCCCTGGAAGCAGGAAGTGATTCTCCAGTTTTGTGCTAAAGCAGTAGGAGAGTTAACAGATAATAACAGTGACACAGGAAGTCTACGCAGGTAACCTGTGCAAACAAATACAGTTAACAAGGTAATTACAGTGTAACAAGGCCTGAGCCAAACAGGCACGTGTGTAAACCGTTAAGAATTAGCAGAGTAATACCAGTACCACAAGGCCTGTAACTAAGCAGATGCATGTGAAAATCAGTGAAGAGTTAACGAAGCAATAAACGTACAACAGGTCCTGTAACTAAACAGGCTCACAGTACTACAAGGCCTGGAGCTAAACAGGCACAAGTTTAAACATTCAACAGTTAACAGAGTGATAATAGACAAACATGTGTAAACATGTTAACCATATAACAGCTGAGAAGCTATGTGAGAACTGTAGAAAAAAAGGCCCACAAGGGCAATAGGGTGGGTGCTGTGTCCCCCAATTAGAGGCTAAGAGAAAAGGATTTTATGGTGAGTACACAAAAATCTCCTTTTCTCCTTCGCCTCATTGGGGACACAGACCGTGGGACGTCCCAAAGCAGTCCCTGGGGGGAAAGAACAATGGAACAAGTGACACTGAGCATGGTTAGTGAAGAACCATGCACCGATAGGCGGGCTGCAGCCGCCTGGAGGGCACTTCAAGCCCTATAGTGGCTTGAGTATGTGTGTAGGCTGACCCCCTTTTTGCTGTCTACACACTGGTTGCACTGACACCCGGGCCGAATGGACCAGGACGCTCTCACGGCCGTTGTAGAATGTGCCGTGACACCGCCGGAAGAGATGCGTTTCCGACGGTAAGCTTCTTTGATGGTTAGACTAATCCACCTGGTTAGAGGAGCCTTAGAGGCTGACTTGTCATTATTTATGCCCTTTGGAAGAAGGGAGAAAGAGAATCCGACCAGTTATAGAGGCACTGGTCGTGGGTACTTAGATGGTAGGGACCTGAGAAGGTCTTGCATATGTAGATCCTTTACGACCAGACAGACTGGGGTCGGGCGCAGCGATGACAGAGAGAGGTCTTCAGTGAGGTGGAAGGAGTATACCGCCTAAGAAGAAGGATGGAATCAGCCGTAAGACAGTCTTGTTGAGGTAGAAGACTAGAAAAAATGGTTTACATGAGAGCGTTGAAAATACCGATACCTCTGTATAGAAAAATTACACCAAAAGACATACTGTTTGGATGAGAGTGCTAAGGGAAATATCCCATAGAAGCTCAAAGGGAGGATCTTGTAGAGCCGTGAGGACGAAGATCAGGTCCCCCAGGAGTAGTCTTGTTGTATGGAGACCTTAAATGGGAGACCCTTTGAAAGAAGGAGTTTCCTAGAGACCTGGTGGCAACACGTTTTTGGAAGAAGGTGAAACAGGCTGACAACCTGCTGTGTGAGAGACCTCAAGGACAGACCTGAGTCTAGGTCTGAGTAGAAGAAACGGAAGTTCTTTGCATGAACTAAGGCCAGGGGGAATGACCCCTGGAGGTGCTCGGAGATGAAGAAAAACAAAAACGATTACACTCGTGGTTAATCGTCGATAAGGCTTGTGTACTTGCTGTGACTATGGTTACTACAACATCCAGGGAAAAAACCCCATGGGTTAAATTCCAGGTCTTAAGGGCTATGCAACTATTTTTCGAGTTGAGGAATTCCGAGCGAGAACTGGCCCTGAGAGAGCAGGTCTGAACTATCTTTGTAGTTGTCCTGGTACTGCTGGTATGAGTTGGGCGAAATTTCCGTCCGAGCGCATCTGGGCCAGTCTGAAAATACAGGGAGATCTGGCGACATTCTTGTTTGACCTTCCGCACTATCCTGATAGTGGGAAGAATATAGAGGAGACTGAGACATGTCCAGTCTAGGACTAGTGCGTCTGGCCTAATGACTGCAGGTTCTAGGACCTGGCCAGAAAGGATGGAACCTTAGCATGGAGACATGAGGCCGTCAGGTCCACATCTGTAGTTTCCTGGCGCTGGCAGTCTTGACACAGGACATCTAGATGAAGGCCCTGCTTCCCTGAGTCCGTCCCTTGGCGGGTTAGCCTGGTATGAGAACAGCTGACAATACAGTGTTCAAGGATTCCACCCGGTAAAGGATGTGGCGAACGTCTGTCATCACTTGGAGACTGCGGTTTCCACCCTAGTGGTTGACATATGCCACGGCCGTGGCATTGTCTGACTACATCCTAGCAAGACCGACTGCCAGACGGTGACTGATTTCAGTACTACAATTACTGGCCGAATCTTTGTAGATTGAGGGGCATCCTCGTGTGTGGGCGGGACTATTGGCATGTGCCTGGTGATGGGAGTACATCGCACCACATCCTGTTCCTGGGACATGTCTAGGCATGGATAGTGGAAAAAGGCCGTAGGTGCAGCTGAGGCTATGGAACTGCCTCCCATGCTGCCACTATCCTGTCTAGAACTCTTATAGCCGTTGTGAAGGATTGAGGAGATCGCTGAAGCGGATTTCCAGACGAAGATCCGCGCCTTGTCCGGGAAAAACCAACATGGCTGATACTCCATATGTGATGCTGCAGCATGTGGCCATCAGGAATACGTAGCGGAGCTGGGACGCCTTGAGTTTGTGTGCTGTGCTGCAACGTGTGTTCTGGCAATGTGGTAGACTCATGGAGGGAGATCTGCCAACCGAGTCTTCTTAACGTGTCCAGTGGAAGCGGCAGCGTTCGCAGACTCCGAAAATCATGCATTGATGAATAAGTCGTCCAGATATGGGAGACTCCTGGAATGTAGTATAGACATTTCCAACTTCAGGCTGTATTTATGAGCTTTAGGTCTCACAGTCTTCACTTTTAACTCCTGAGACGAAAAGAGACTGACTGCGTGGAAGAAGGTTTGGACCACAGCCACACGGGAGACCAGAGGGCCCATCCATTGGGTTAATGCATTCGCGAGTCTGCGAGCTCCTGCTTCGAAGCGGACTGAGCAGAGGCATTGGGTGTGTTATCTCAACCCGAGTACCTAATATAGGTGCAGTGAGGAGATTGGCAGCTGGGCTTGTGTTCCACAGTCTGCAACCTAGAGTTTCGTTTTATTAGTCTGGGGATGGATGTCGAGTAGACCTTGTGCGGTCGCAACTTCAACCCGAGTCCTCAACAGTGGGGAGGCAAGTAAGGAGTATACTATGGGTTGAAGGTTCCCGAGACTCTTAGCTCAGTTCCCCGTGCCGCTGCGGATCACGGTGTTTCAGCCTGTGTCTTGTGAGACTTGGCTGTCGTCACCGCCAATCGGAGCTCCAGATGTGGGGTCTACTGAGGATTGGCGAACAGACTTGGGACGCCTATGGTTGTCAGGTAATTGCGGGTTACATCACCGTCGACTGGGCTCTCCACCGTGGGGGCCTGGAGAAGGAACCTGTCGGTTTAACGCGTAGGAAGTCCACCACAACCTAAATGTGCCAACTGTGTGGAGGCCCTGGGAGGGGTACATTGGACGACCTTTTTGAGACGTTTGATAACAACTGAGCTTTGCTAACGTTGGGGGGCCGGAAGGGAAAAACATGTTAGTGTTTCCCTTATCAGATCCCTCCAGGTACCTGCATCTGGCAGGGTGGGGAGAACCTAACACGTCCGGTAGAGACTTTGCCCGTACCACTCCGAGGATTCGGGATGTGGACGACATTGGGAATCAGGGACTTTCAGTATTACTGCAGGGACAAAAAACAAGTGCTGGACCATATGGCGTGTTGTACTGCCCTGTGTAGTATGACGATGTTCCTTGCACGATGTGCAGAGGGAGGAGGGCGAATTGCCGCACGGTACATCCCTGTGCTATTGGAGACTGCTGCACGGCGAGGCTGTACCGAATTTATCCTCCGGGAGTCCCTTTGTACCCTGCACAGCGGATGCTGTGACACTGAAGTGACTATAGTGGCTGCGGAGCTACAGTCCTTGAGGAATAATCCTTATATCCCTATCACTTCCTGCCAGGAAGACAGGATCACGCAGCGGGGGCGAGAAGGGAGTCCGTTTGTTCTGCCACCCCAGTGTGTGCTCCAGCAGGCAGTCCACCTGAGGCCGTGCCCCCACATGCGTACGCTCTGCAGTGGCTAGGCGACTGCAGGCTGCGGTACCCTAGTGGCATTGCGCTCCCTGAAGTGCAAGCCCTGTGGAAGATAAGCAGGTGTCTGCAGGCTTCTGCACAACAGTGTGTGCCGTAGCAGACCCTCCGCCTGTCACAGTGCACTCACATCCGCACACGCTGCTGTGGCAAGGTGACTGCAGGCCTCTAGTGTGTGCTGCAGCACACCATTCACCTGACACTGTGCCCCCTGAAGTGTAAGCCTTGCAGTCAAGCAGGTGTCTGCAGGCTTCTGCACATTTGTGTGTGAGTGCCTTAACAGATCCTCCGCCTGGCAGAGTGCCCCCACGTGTGCAAACTCTGCTCTTTAGGCTGTGTGACCCTTTGGGCAGCCTGTGCCCCCACATATGTAAGCGCTGTCTGCCACTGCTATACAGTGGCGACAGCGCTGAATCTGTAATGGCTGCGGGCAAGGAGAAGGGGGGCGGAGCTGAAAGGGACGCGCCAAGCAATGCTGAATGGCGCCCTTTCTGTAGCCTTGTCCCGCCTCTTGTGCTGACGTCAGGCGGAGGCGGGCGGGGAGGCGGGGAAGCACTCGATGTGCGGCTAGGCCGAAGCCGGGGCCTCGCGTGATTCGCGGGCCCG
>JARQOC010000001.1:93970800-94163980 GCA_033576535.1 Allobates femoralis
TTATATCGTGAGTTAGTATTCCAATTCGCTGATTATACAGTACATCGGTCCGTGCTGATAAGAGCTTCAGTGCAGCTACATTTTATCTCAAAAATTATAAAATCTGAGACATGGAATCCAAGGGAGGGAGGGAGACGAATGAGCACAGGTTATAAACATAACATGCTTGTTAATACACTGGAAGATTTCTGAATGACTTCTATAACCTATTAAATTATTACTAATTATTGCCCTAACATTCCCCCTTTGGAGACATAAAATTTACCCTAAATCTTGCCCTAGGCGCCGGAGGGGAAAAGTAGATGAAGGGTAGAACTTCACCAACATTGAGACAAACCGTAACGTATAATCCTTTGCATTGGCCTTAGCTGCACCTAAACTGTCCTTATCTATATTTAAGCATGGTCTAAGTTCTCATATTTCTCCAAGGGATTTGCGGCAATGCAATGGCTCATTCTCAGGTGTATATTCTCCTTCACATCAGGTCTCTGAGTTGCATACATGTGGTCACTGCCCTTCATGGCTTGAGAATCATTTCTTGATGCAAGGTATTACACCATGAAATTAGAGCCACTATGAATAGAACACAAAGGATTATTATACCTAGTTTGATAAGTGCTCTCTGCCATCCATCCCATTACCCAAACCAAGTGTCCCATGGATCCTTAACACCAGAATTATGAGCCAATTCTTCTGACAGGTCTGTGAGTCCTTTTAGGGCTTTGGCTAAGCTCCCTTCTACCCTTGGTCAGGATCATGTGGTCTGGCAGGCTTCTACCCCATTTATCTTTGCCTTCTTTTGCCTGGACTGGTCTATATCCCCCATATTACCCATAGCTGTAGTAGATCTCGTTTCGTGTGCATCTGTTTACTATGGTGTGGAAGTCAAACTGATATGTGACCCTTGTAGCTGTGGTACTAACATGACCTCCCATATGATCTCCCATGTTCTCTTGTGACCTGCTCCCCCCTGCTTCATACTGAGTGTGTATGTCAAGATTATGGAGCAAAACAACCATTTTTGGCTTCTGGATCTGGAGCCTTCTTGCAGTGGGATGTGTGGATCCATGTAGGCCTTCCTTCATCCTTCACAGCCGTGGAGGTGACCAGTAGGACTTGGAAAGTGCCGTCGTATCTGGGCTCGAGGGCATCTTTTGATGAGAACCCAATCTCCTGGCCGGATCTGATGGGTTCCTTCCAAGCTTTGAGGATCTGGGAGAGAGGAAAAAACTCGAGAATGTATTTTAGTCAAATGCTTTGTAAATTCGGTAACAAACTTAGTCAAACTGTCATACTGTAGGGTCAACTGTTGGGGGAAATACAACCCTAGTCTGGGGGCACTTCCAAACAGAATCTCATAGGGACTTACTTAGTTGCACTAGCTGGGGTGTGTCTGACACTGAACAATGCGAGGGGAAGACTTTCATGCCACGGGTTCGGCTACCTTCACACTACGATAGGCATCCGATTCCGGCATAAAATCGCTGCCTCCGGTCTGAAAAAAAAAATGTATATGCTCACCTGTCCCCGAGGCCCCCGTCGTCTCCCGCACGGTCCCGCAGGCTCCTGGTGTCTGCAGAGGTCTTCTTCTTCTGAAAAAGACCTGCCGTGATGTCACAATCACGTGACCGCCTGTTAACATGGTGTAACCTGCGGTCACGTGACTGTGACGTCACGGCTGGTCCTTTTCAGAAGAAGACGACCTCTGGAGACACTGGGAGCCTGCGGGAGACGGCGGGGGCCTCGGGGACAGGTGAGCATACATTGTTTTGTTTTGTTTTAACCCCTGCTCTCCCAGTTAGGAGCAGTTTTACTGTACTGAGCATGCTCAGTACAGTAAAATCGGGTCCGAGGACACATCAGATGTATCCACGGACCCTGCTCCATAGGGCCCCATGTTAAAAACATCGGACCAAATCGGATGTGCACTAAATAGCATACGATTTGGTCCAATCCGATTTTGTCCGATTTTATTTTCGGTGCAAAATAGGAGCATACTCCGATTTTTGCACCGATAAAAAAATCGTACAGAATCGGATCGGACCAAATCGGATGCCATTTAGTGCTCATCCGATTTGGTCCGATACCCAAAGGGCTGCATGGGGGCCAAAATCGTTCCGATGCTGTCCGATTTTTATCGGACAGCATCGTAAATAAAAAATCCGTAGTGTGAAACCAGCCTTCCCCGTTTCCTGCGCTGCTTTCAGCATTTTTTTTCCTTTAATACCCTGTTTTTCTCTCTCGACCCTTCCTGAATTATTGGGATGATACGGAGTATGGAGGGCTAACTCTGTCCCCAGGGCCTGCCATATTTCTTTGGTCAGATTGGCTGTGAATGCTGGCCCTTGGTCACTCTCTATGGTTTCTGGGACCCCATATCTGTACACTATCTCTGAGAGGAGTTTCTTTGCAGTAGTTTTAGCAGATTGGTTCTTCACAGGGAAAGCTTCTGGCCATCCAGAGAATATGTCTACGACTACCAGTGCATATTCAAATCCTCCTGAGGATGGCATCTGAATGTGGTCAATCTGTATGCGTTGGAAGGGGTACAAGGGTCTAAGTGTACACTTCTGAGGAGTTTTCTCTGTTTTTCCTGGGTTACACCGGGAACAGACTAGGCATCCTCTGGTGTAATTTGCTGCCATTGTTGAAATTGTTGAAAAGCCAGGTGCGTGGTAGCACTGTCTCACAAGATTGTGCATCTTCATTTTTGATTGATGGGTGGGTCCATGGGCCCATCTGGCAATCATTGGGTAGAGGGCTCGTGGGAGGCATGGTGTTCCTTTCAGTAGTATCAGACGCTTCTCATCTTGCACAGCTCCATCTTGTATCCATTTTTCCTTCTCTTCATTGGATGCTTGCTTCTGCAGGATCAGGACCATGTTCTCCCAGGATTGTTCATCCATCTTCTTCTTGTCCGGATCTTCTTCTTGTCCTGAGTCTTCTTCTTGTCCTGAGTCTGTCAAGAGATACAAGTTTGTGGCTCCTGTGATGAGTGGCTTCACTGCTGCTTCTTTAGCTGTCCTGTCAGTCAAGTCATTCCCCACGGCTTCTCTTGAGGTCCCTCCAGTGTGTGCCTTCACCTTAAGTACCGCAACACTTTCTGGCATCAGCAAGGACTCTAGCAATTCCTTCACCGCTCTATGGTGGCGTATTGGAGTTCCATTGGCTGTAATGAAGTCTCTCGCCCTCCAGATAGGCCCGTAGTCATGGCACATGCCAAATCCATAGCGGGAATCGGTATAACTGTTCGCTTTCTTCTGGGCTGCCATCTTGCAACCTGCGGTCAATGCAACCAATTCTGCTTCCTGTGCAGATATGGATGCGGGTAGTGGTTTGGCCATCAACACAGTATCTTCTGTGACCACCACCATACCCGTGTGAAACCGTCCTTCTTGGTCCGCATATCTTGATCTATCCACGAAGAGAGTCAGATCTGGGTCTTCCAGCGGCGTATCTGTGACTGTGTCAAATCCGGAGGTTTCTTGTCTTATAAGCGCCAGACAGTCATGCTGAGCCATTTCAAAGTCGGCTTCCTCTTCCACTGAACCGAAGTGTCAGAGACGTCACATTCCCCCCTTGGAAGAGGGAAGAGAGTTGCAGGGTTCAGGACATCACACGTGGAGATTGTCACGTCTGGGAGTAGAAGGGAATATTGTAGCCGTAGGTGCCGTGCAGCAGAGAGATGTATCAGCAGTCTTGTCCAGCAGTAGGTGTGTAGCAAAGACAGCTCTTAGGCATGAAGGTGCTCCACGGGCAACTGGGTCCTGTCTGGCATTGTAGTATCCCAGTGGGCGCTGTCTTCCCCCATGGAACTGTGTTAGGACTCCAGTGGCATGTCCTTTCTTCTCCATTACAAACAGGCAAAATGGTTTCTTGTAGTCAGGGAGTCCAAGGGCAGGAGAGCATATGATGGCATCCTTCAGCATGTAGAATCCATCAATGGCTTCTGTTGTCAGACAGAATGGAATATCTTTGAGGCAGTCATAGAGAAGCTGCATGTGGACTGATGCATCCATGATCCAAGGACCGCACAATCGGAATATCCAAGACTGGCTTCATTCACTGCCGTAGATCTTGCACCATGCAAAACTTGGGAGGTTGTCCCTTTGGCGTTTTCTTCTTGACTGGAAACAGTAGGGTGTTGCATGTTGACTTGGTCGGGATGACTGCTCCATTCGTAACGTAGGGCATCAATTGTTGTGTGATAGCATCCGATTGGGCAATGGAGAGAGGGTACTGGGGCTTACGGGGTAAGCGGGCTCCTGGTTTAAGCTTGACTTCCACTGGCTGGACTGGGAGCCTTCCAATGTCTTCAGAGCCTTGGGCCCACAGGATGTCTGGTATCTGTGAAAGCCAGGCTTCTTCCATAGGTTGTATTGTCTCAGCAAAGTGAAAGAGGCCGAAAACCCGTGAAACTTCTTCATGGTCGAGAGCAGTAGTAAGTGTGACAGTACCATTTTCCTGAAAGGAGTTTTTGGTGTGTAACTTCGTCAGTCAGTCAGTTCCCAGTAGGTTCACTGGCCAGGTGTTGGACACCACCAATCGAGATAACATGCTCTGTGTGGGTTGCAGGCTGACACGCAATGGGCGGGTCATAGGGGTATACTTGATGACTCCATTAACACCCACACATGGGATGGTTTCTTCTGTGAGGCAGTCTGAGTCAGGTAAGTCAGCAAATCTTATCACGCTTCTGGCTGCATCGGTATCCACTAAGAAGGGGATGGATCTTCCTTCTACCTCCATACATACAGTAGGAGTCGGGCCGCAAGCTTGTCTGTTGGCTTTGCAGAGCATATTGTAAGTTGGTGGATCCGGCTTGCCTATGTCCTATAGCTGGGTGGAGGGGGCGGGTGGCGGTTGAGGGAAATCCTGTTCCTCCTTATGTGGCCTATCTTCCCACAATCGTAACAAGTGACTCCACTTCTTGGAATGTAACGTCTCGTTTATGGTATAGCTGACTTTGTTTTATTTAATTGTCAGGCATTCTGGAACTATTTAAAGATGCTGAACGGGAAGCTGCTTGTTACCTGCTCACTGGCCTGCTGCTGCTGCTGCTCGTCCTGCTGCTTCAGGTACTTCAAGCGCTGCTCCTCTGTAGCCAGCATTAGCTGCTGGACCTCGATCTGCTGCGGTTGTCTCGCCGCCATCTCCTGCAGTTCAGCCAGAGTCATGTCCATTCTGTGGCAGTTCACCCCATTTTCAATCCTCCGCTCAGCAGGTACTTTCACCCCATTTCGTTTCACATTGGGATCATGGGCTCTTTGTAGATTTCTGGACTCTCTGGAGAACGGGCGCTCGTGGCACAGGTAGAAGCCAATCCCATAAGATCTTCCCATGAGGCAGCGTAAGTCTTCTGAATCTGGCTCATCTTCCGATGAAAGGGCATAGGTTGCTTGTCAGGGTCCAGTAAGGTGTTCACCAATGTGGCAGCTTCCTGAGGCTTCCAGGAGACATATCTGCCTCGCCTAGGACGGGAAACATGCGGTAGAGGGTCTTCATACTGTGCCAGTTGGTGTTATTGATCTGAGCCATGCGTAGAGCTGCCTGTTGTGGCCTGCGTACCCCCCGTACATTGATAAGGTCTGTCTCCCACCTCACCTATCTTGGGGAGTGTGTTGTGTCGGGGAAGTAGACTGTACCTGTGATGCGTCTGCTCGTCTCCACCTGCTGCTCCCAATTGTGACAGTTCTGTCTTCATTAAAGGCATGCCTCCATGATTTCCTAGTGATGAGAGGGAATACATTAAGGCTGGGGAGAGATACTGTGGAATTTTTGGCCTAGCTCCAGGCCCAACTGGGAAATTCTCCTGTCCCCAAGCCATCTGGTATTCTTCTTCGGCAGCCTTCTCCTCTCCATCTCCTGATTCATCCCTGTCCCTGTTCATGTATATTCCGGATACTGCTGCAGAGCGGGGTCTGATCTGTGCTAAGACAGCAGCTTCTGCCAGTGTCATCTTGGGGGATGAAACAGAATATGTCAATGTGACGTCTTATACCATGCGTCTGCATCTTCCAAAACCTTGGCATCTTCAAAAGCCCTCTTTTACTTGTTATCACTTCCTTCCACTCCTTCTCATCTAAGTGTCCTCCATGAGTTGTGGATCCCATCAGTTTTAAGAGGACCTTCATATACTTCACATACTATACTTCTTCCAATTTTTACATACTTCTTCCCTTTCCTCTCTGCCACAAGGTCTCTTGGGGGTAACTTGCTGAGGCTTTGACTGATTAACACCCATATTATAGCTTAAACAAAAGTCTCTGTACTTCTATCTTTGCTATAATTGCCCACCCCTCAAGGTCACCACTGTCAGCAGGGTTGTATAAAGGGGAGTCAACTGGGATACCTTCAGTGAGCCGGGTATTAAAGTTTATTCTGAACACTCTAAACCTTGGGGGGGAAGAGAGGTGCAATTGGTCTGTAACCAAGTCAGCAGAAATAGCAAGCTTCACACCTTGCTTACACTGTGGGCACGTTATGGAAACTAGTCAGTGGTGTTAGGAAGGCAGTTAGTCAGAGGACTGGAACTGGTTGCGTCACTGGAGTCAGTCAGTCAGAGTCAATCTGAGGACTGGAACTGGAATGGTTGTCACCAAACAGATAAAACAGATAAAACATCAAACTGTGTCGGCCCCCTCTACACCTCAGTGGGGCAACAAGTGGGTCATATAACTTTCTTGCATATACTTCTTGCAACAAGACCCCTTGCGGATTGACTATCGTTAACTGGGCATGTATATTTTGTCTGAACACCTTGAGTACCGGAGAAGTGCCAGGGATTACTATATAACCAGTTTCTTCTCGTGCATATGGCACGTCAGTAACACGATTTATTATCCAGCCAGGGGGCGTAATTGCTAGCTCTATACCTTGTCTACACAAGCAGCACGTTATCTGGAAAAACGGAACAATCTCATCACTACCATCATTTACGTAAATTCCGTCCCCTCCACCACCGCAGCCAGAACTACACTCTGTCCTTAGCTTGCGCGCGCAGGGTGGGAAAACCATCAGCCGTATCAGAGGCTGGAATACCGGTAGTGAAATAAACCATCGGCCCCCCTTTCAGGGGCCGGAAAACCACCAACCCTATTAGGGGTCGACAAACCATCAGCCCTATCCCCTGGGAATAGAGCTGGAAAACCAGGGAAACAGAATCTCCCCACTCAGCCCCGTCTCTCCGTCTCCGTGGCTTTCTCTCTTTCTTTCTCTGTACTGAAACTGCAGCAATGATAGCACTGACATAAACACAGATAAACTCAGGATCCGGCTGCAAGAACACAAATAAGGCATACAATTAAGGAATTCTCTGGACCGGGTTGCAAGGGCTAGGACTTCTCAGATCCGGTCAAGCTGCCCTGCAGTCCGAGGGTACAACAGTGTCAACCCGTACTATCCGTCAACGTCTGAATGAAAAGGGACTGTATGGTAGAAGACCCAGGAAGACCCCACTTCTTACCCTGAGACATAAAAAAGCCAGGCTGGAGTTTGCCAAAACGTACCTGAGAAAGCCTAAAACGTTTTGGAAGAATGTTCTCTCTTTTTGGGCAAAGGCATCAACATAGAGTTTACAGGAGAAAAAATGAGGTATTCAAACACGGTCCCTACAGTCAAACATGGCGGAGGTTCCCTGATGTTTTGGGGTTGCATTGCTGCCTCTGGCACTGGACTGCTTGACCGTGTGCATGGCATTATGAAGTCTGAAGACTACCAGCAAATTTTGCGGCATAATGTAGGGCCCAGTGTGAGAAAGCTGGGTCTCCCTCAGAGGTCATGGGTCTTCCAGCAGGACCATGACTCAAAACACTTCAAAAAGCACTAGAAAATGGTTTGAGAGAAAGCACTGGAGACTTCTAAGGTGGCCAGCAATGAGTCCAGACCTGAATCCCATAGAACACCTGTGGAGAGATCTAAAAATGGCAGTTTGGAGAAGGCACCCTTCAAATATCAGGGACCTGGAGCAGTTTGCCAAAGAAGAATGGTCTAAAATTCCATCAGAGCATTGTAAGAAACTCATTGATGGTTACCGGAAGCGATTGATCGCAGTGATTTTGGCTAAAGGTTGTGCAACCAAGTATTAGGCTGAGGGTGCCAATACTTTTGTCTGGCCCATTTTTGGAGTTTTGTGTGAAATGATCAATGTTTTGCTTTTTGCTTCATTCTCTTTTGTGTTTTTTCATTGAAGACAAATTAAATGAAGATAATAATACCAAAGAATTTGTGATTGCAATCATTTTCAGGAAGAAACTGAGTATTTTCTGACAGAATTGCAGGGGTGTCAATACTTTTGGCCAACACTGTATGTACATAACTCTTTTTCACATGTATAGAATTAATGGCACCATGGAATTAATGGTGCCTTAAAAATAATAATAATGGCAGAATGTCCATATGATCTTTTCCTTTTGTACATTTCCCACTTCGTATTAAAACACTTTTCTAAAGGCCCCACCCTTTACATGGCACAACATCGTTAACGACCTTGCTGATACGTCACGGGTTTGGAGTCGTTCCAGCGACCTCATTACGACCTCGTTTCATGTGACTCTGCCAAGTTGTAACGATAAATCGTTGGATCGCTGATCACAGGTTTGAGAACATGTTCTCAAACCACACGAGCAACGATCAGCCAACCTGGTATATCGTGGTGTCTGACACCGCGATAATGTCGTTTACGACTTCGCCCATTCACAGCAATGAGCAGGGATCGTTCGCTGGGTTGTGCGAACGATAACTGCTCACAACATCGTTGGTGAATCGTCCACGATATCTACACATGTGACATCTCACCAATTATGTCAAAACAATGTCTGTAACGACCGTGCGCCCACGAGATTGTTGCCAACATCGTTCCAACGTCGTGCTGTGTAACGGGGCCTTGAGAGAGAATTTTTTGTTATGTCTTTGTACCCTAAGGCTATGTGCACACAGGGCGTTTTTATTGCCGTCAAAAACGCAGCAAATCCTGTACAGGTTTCTAGGATCTCTAGATTCTTTGGCTGGAGATTTGCTGTGTTCTTGTCTGCGTTTTTGTGTGATTTTGTTGCGTTTTTGCTGTGTTTTGATTGCTGCGGTTTTTCTGCCAAAACACAGAATGAATTAACACTCATTCTTTTCAAAACGCAGCAAAACCTGTGGTTTGTACACTTTCTGCAGAAAACAAAAAACAATGTGTGTAGACAGCAGATCCCTAAAACACATAGGTTTTGCTGGAAAGTCCAAATGCAGGAATAGATTAGCAAACATTTGCATAAAACCATGCAAAAACACAGGGCAAAAACGCAGCAAAAACACACTGTGTGCAATACCCTAATAGTTGTATCAAACTTACCTGTCCCTGATCCCACACCGCCAGCCTCCCTGTCAGAAACTTTTGCACCCGATCAGAGGATGAAGCAGATAGTGGGTAGAGATTGGTGATGTCAGGGTGATGCACATATTAGTGTAACCTCCCCTGGAATGTGGGGGAGGGGCAATATGGGGGGTTTCTCCCTCTGCTGGGTCTTGTTGTGAATAATTAAGGGTCCAGTCAGTGAACCAATGATGGTTGAGTTAAGCAGAGATTTTTAGGACCCTGGTCATCAGCCGCATAGGTTGTCTGTGACTGCGGGACCAGATTCCTATAAACCTCATCTTACCTTCTAGTATCCCCAGCACCTCTTCTGATTAGCATCTCTGGTGCCATCATGCCTGTTAATCTGAAAACACCATGGATGCCGATGGTAGGAGTCTTGCAGGGCTCTGGTACAGCTGCCATCAATGTTAACATTTGACCAAGGTCCTGCAAATCATTTTGCTCAACGGTAAATGGTTGTGAAGGTCAGAACCCTGGAAATAGTGAATAGCGGAGTGCTCTCGGGACCTACTAACCAACATACCATATTTTTCAAATTGTAAAACACACTTTTTTCATCCCAAATTGTGGGTAGAATGAGGGTGCATTTTAAAGTCTAAATCTTTTAAAAAAAAAAAAAAAAAATATCTTACTGAGATGGGGTTTCGGGGGTGGAGAGGGGGTGGCATGAGGAGGTTTTACGGGTCCTTGGAGGGTAAGGGCAAAGTCTGAAGATGCGGGGGGGGGGGTGAAAGCGTCCATTGGGCGCCACCATTATCCATGTCCCAATATGCATTGCCGAGCTGCAATTCATGCTCTTTGTCCAGACTTCCAGGAAATGGCCGTGGAGCATGGCATGGCTTGTGTGGCCATTTTCTGGAAGTCTGGAAACTAGAGCATGAATTGCAGCTCAGCAATGCATGCTGGGACATGGATAATGGCAGCACCCACCGGACGCTGCTGCAAAGTTCCCCCCCTTCCCACCAGCTCTGGGCTTTGCCTCCACCCTCCTTGGACCCATGAAACCTGCCTCCTGCATCCTCGCAACCCCTCCTAAGTAAGCCATGGGGGGCTATGTACAAGGAAGGGGGATATATATATCAGGAGGGGCACATATACCAGGAGAAGGACCATATATACCAGGAAAATGGGGAGCAAATATACCAGAATGGAGGACATATATACTGGGATGCGGACCATATAAGGAGGGGGCACATATACCAGGAGAAGGACCATACATACCAGGATGGGGGATATATATACCAGGATGGGGAGCATATATAACAGGATTGGGGACCATATATGCCATGATGGGGACAAATATACCAGGATGGGAGACATATATACCATGATGGGGAGGGTCATGTACAAGGATGAGAGACATATATATGGATTGTGAGGCAGACACTGGCCCCATTTACCAAAATTTCTCTTTTCCTTCACCAAAAATAGGGGTGCGTCTTATAATCCGGTGCGTCTTATAAAGCGAAAAACACGTAGCCTATTTGAACTGACAGGATGTATGGAAAGAGATTTCAGTTTTCGGTCATTAAAACTAATTAAATGAAACACTTTCACCAGAAATAACGTAATAGATGCAAATGATTCACTGAATGCAATGCTTTTATTCTCACATTTAAATATTATATTCTTCCAGAGAAATGTACAAAACAGTAAAATCTTTGATATTTACAGTAATGCTGAATAGTGCTCTGACGCACATGCAAACCATGAAATACATATGAATTGTACCTTTACAATGTCCTCGCGCTGCTTATCACCAGTGACCAAAACCGATGTCATTGACGAGCGATCAGCATAAGTGTAACGGGTGCATAGATGGGCCTGTTTCTTTCAAAACCTCTGACCTCAAAAACCATGTACACATAGAATTTCAGCATTTCTCACAGTACCTACCATATTTAAAGTGCACTCATAGATGAGGAAGGGGGTGTTAATTAAAAATCTACCAATTCAAAGTAAAATAAATCCTGACAATGTAATTACCATAATCACATTTGTGCAGTTTCCTTCTATGCAAAATGAAAGAAGTGGAAAAAAAAGAGTGAGATTTTGCATTACACTTTGGCATTGTTCATGGGAATTTGTCCTTTCATTCAAGTAAAGCTCTTTAAATATTGTGGCTTACCCAAAAGTAGCAAAAACAGTCATTTACAAACAGTATAAAATAAAAAGGATCTAACATGATAATATAATTCTTTACTCAGTACCTTGATTAAAGTTTTTTTTTCAGCTAAATCAGAAATGTAGATAAATGATCTTTATACATTAAGGTATATAACTTATTAATTCAGTATAGTCTTATTAACCCAGGTGACTGGTTCATCCGCTAACCTCGGCCTTGAGTTTTTGGCAGCCTCTTTTGGTCCTGGCCAGTATTATGTCGGCGCCTTCCTAGAGTGTTGAGTGAATGGGAATGTTTGACTGTATATTTCAGTGGCTTAAGGCCCAATCACATACTACGATATCATTAACGAGATCATTAGTACGTCACGTCTTTTTGGGTAGACCAATGTGTGACAAGTAGAAATGATCAACAATAAGTCGGCTGTTCGTTGATGGGAGGTTTTTGAACCGGACCTAAAACCTAATGATGAACGTCCGTCCAACTTGCAGCATTGGTGTGTGTGACGCCTTGATACCAATGTCGTTTACGACTTCGCCTATTCAGACCTGAAGGATGTAGGCGATCAAGCAACCGCAACTATCGTTCGCTTGTCGCGGAATTGTTGCTGCGTCGTTAATGATATCTGTACGTGTGACATTCAACTAGCGAGCATTGAACGACATCAAGGTCAAGTCGGATCATTGATTGAATCGCTCAGACGTTGAAGCGTGTGACGGGGCCTTTAGTCAGCCCCCTTTTTGGCTATTAGGATAAGCAGTCATCACCCTCTATACTCACTCCTCTTACTCAGGGGCTGTCATAGAAAATGCTCGTGTATTGAGCTCAGAACTGGAAGTGAGGTAGACGGGGCTCGTAAAGCACAGGCTACTGGGGACTAGGACTATATGTCAAAGTCATTAAATTTATCGTATAAAGAACATTCAGCTATATTTTTGGTTTGATGGAGAAACTCTTTACCTACAGTATTCTGTGCCTAAATACCATTGTAGCCTCTAGTGATGACCAGAAATGTTGGTTTCCTATACAGGAGGAATGTTTTTTGTGGTCCACTACTTTATATTGTAAATACTCCTATCTACATTATAATCAGCAGAAACGGGTTAATGGAGTTGTTTTCTATAAGATTTTTCTGACCACAGTATTATATGTCTATAGTATAAAATACATGTATCATGCACTTAATATGTTTTTCATACCAATATGGAATGTATGAGTATTTTTTGATGTTACCACAGGAATAAAAGAATGTATGGCCGTATTCACGATTCCAATATTCAGTCTGAATTTGGACAGTGTTGACTGGTCGTGCTGATGATCTCCTCAAACTGTATGTGCCCATAAGGCTGTTTAGATCGGGGTCAGGAGAGCCATGACTGGCCCAGACATTGAAGTCCATACTCAGACCATGAATGCCTGTCATGTGAAACAGGCCTCAAAAGGGCTGTTCATTGAAAAGAAGTTCTCACCTATCCTTTAAATGGGTGATAGTTAGATGATCAGTGGGGTCCTCTCTGATATGTGGCAGAACCTTTATGACCCGTTAGAATGCTTGAACCCTTTCATTCCCTATGGAGGTGCTCAGTGATGCGCTCCTCTTTATTTGGCAGTCCCATAAAGAATAAATGGAGCAGAATCTGATCCATTATTCCATATTCAAACAGGGAAGAGTTCAACATCGGGGATAAGAAATTCCCCCCCCCCTCTTCTGATTAGTGCAGATTCCAGCATTCAAACCTCCAACAATCTGCAAATTATCACCTATCCATTGGATAGGTATTACTTGTTTTCACTGGACAGCCCCTTTAAAGTCAAATAGACCTGTGTAAAATGCTGGTCTTATGCATAGTTTCAAGTATTAAAAACATAAGGCTCGACCTTTGATTAACAATAGTCATGTAGGCAGCAAAAATAAAAGCATCTTCTTTCAACTAGAAACAATCAACTAGTTGGTTTTGACAGATCTTTAAATTTTTTGTGTCATTTTATTTTTTTTTATAAAATGTTTGCACATTTGATTGACATTCTCATTAGCACCTTAGCGAGGATGTCCACTAGTCAGACAACCCCTTCCCAATCCTTATGATTCCCCCTCTCACCTCCGGTGTTGGCACTCGCTCTCTTGGCTCCATTCTTACGTCATGTGAGTCCTGTTGTCAGTCAGTGGCTGCTTCACTCTCTCCATCTTCAGACAAATCACTTACATCCAGAACTGATCACTGCTGCTCTCACTCTTTGGATGTATGTGATAGGTTCGAAGGCAGGAAGAGTGAAGCATCCGCCGGACTCGCATCATGTCAGACTGGAACGAGTGCGAGTGCTGGCACAGCTGGACGGCAATGGCAGCAAGTATAAATTTTAAAAGAAGGAAAAATAAAGATTCAGAAGGCATTGTCTGAGTGGCGGACAATCCTTTTATAACTGGAGATTCTCATGTCAACAAAAGTAATAATTAGGAAAAAACTCTTAAGATCTGTCAACAGGAAATCTTCTCATTTTGGGATCCAGGAAAAAAACCTGGTGATTTTCTTATAACATATATGAAAATTTGAAATCGGGTCATGTTACAAGGATGCTTTTTTTCAAATATACATATACAGATATTGTCAATCGAAAGACCGGCCTATATGTTTGATGGGCTATCTGGGCTTAATATATTGATGGCCTGTTCTTGGGATAGGTCATCAATATAAAATTGTGGGTTTTCGACACCCGGCACTCCCACCGATCACCAGGAGCGCTGGCCAGGTGTAAACACTGAATGGAGCCGAATAGCACAGCGTTGTTTAATGTGTACCGGCCGCAGCATGTACTTCTGTAGCTGATCAGCAGAAGTGCTAGATGTCAGACCCCCCACTGATCTGATATTGATGATCTATACAAAATATGATGCACAGATAACCCCTTTAATTGTATAGTCAAAATAAAAAAAAGGATTTCAGTGATGGCAATGAAAATTGGAAAACAAATATATAGAACATATTTTCAGAGTGGAAAAAAAATCTGTATCATTTTGACAAAATACAGAATGTGAAAAATTCCACTGTGCTTCAAGGAATGGCATAGTTAAGTGTGCTGACCATCGCGACCACCCTGGATTTTTGAAGGAAGAGGGGGACGAGGTTTGGATATAGATGGCGCTGCTTCAGGACGGTTGATGGTAACAGCTGACATGTTTTTTGCTGCAGTTTTATCCGGAGCTACTGGTTTCTTGTCAGAGGATGAATAAGTCATAGAACGCTGACGAATGGCAGGAGCAGTGCGAGTAGCAGGTTCAGGTGGCTTCATTGGTCGGCATTGGGCTGGTGGTGGCTGGTGGGAGACGCTGTTCACTGGACCATATAGAGGATTATCAACCATTTCTGGTACATCAGGTTGAGTTGTTGAACGACTGCAGATACAAAAAAAAACATAGCTGAAGTAGGAAGATATGATACAAAAAGTGCATATAAACAGATTTATACATTAGGTCTGGGGACCCCAACTTCAAATGTAACATTTGAGAAAGGCTTATGTGTGGAAGCTGAAACGCATCATGATATATGAAACTGACTTCACGAAGTTAAAATAAAATATTGAAAAGAAAGAAAAATTTGTGAGAGTGCCAGCATCATCTGAAGATTATACTAGGGCATGCCAACCCATTGCTGAACACCACATATCCGACAAAACCGCACATGCTGCACCTGGCTGCAAGTTCCATAGGGAATGAATGGGGCTAGCTGTAAGTGTTCTGTTGCGCATCAGATGCAGCAAACCTGCCGGATCTGCCGCAAATAATGCTGATGTAAAAGTAGCCTTAGGGCCCTTTCACATCAGCGTTTTTTGAAAATCGCGGCAGATGCGGTGAAAAAACCGCATCTGCCGCGATTACCGCATACCGGCTGCACTTGCGGCGCGGTTGCGGTTTTTGCCATGCAAAGTATAGGCGTACTTGCGGCAAGTGCGGTTTTGCACTTGCGGCAGGTGCGGCCGCGAAAAAAACCGCATCTGCCGCGATTTTCAAAAAACGCTGATGTGAAAGGGCCCTTATTCATATGGTTTGAAGGTCTGAAGACAGAAGCTGGAGGTGAATGAACGCGCGGGGCTCGTGTGACGTCACAATGTTACCGGAGCCCCAAACTGCGATTATCAGTACCGCTGTAACAGTGCCAGCACAGGAGATGAATACAGGCTTTTTTTCAGAGAATATAAATGATAACACAAACTTTTTTCCACTCATGGTTAGTGGTTGAGTGAAGCCATTTCTTGTCAAACTACTATGTTTTCTCTTTTTAACTCCTTCACCACTCAGCCTATTTTGACCCTAATGACCAGGCCATTTTTTGCAATTCTGACCAGTGTCCCTTTATGAGGTAATAACTCTGGAACACTTCAACGAATCCTAGCGATTCTGAGATTGTTTTTTCGTGACATATTGGGTTTCATTTTAGTAGTAAATTTAGGTCGATAATTTTTGCATTTATTTGTGAAAAAATAAAAAATTAGGCGAAAATTTTGAAAATTTAGCAATTTCAAATTTTTAATTTTTATTCTGTTAAATCAGAGAGTTATATGACACAAAATAGTTAATAAATAACATTTCCCACATGTCTACTTTACATCAGCACAATTTTGGAAAAAATAATTTTTTTTTTGTTAAGAAGTTATAAGGGATCAAAGTTCATTAGCAATTTCTCATTTTTCCAGCAAAATTTACTAAAACATTTTTTAGTGACCACATCACATTTGAAGTTGCTTTGAGGGGCTGATGTGACAGAAAACACCCAAAAGTGACACCATTCCAAAAACTGCACCCCTCAAGCTACTCAAAACCACATTCAATAAGATTATTAACCCTTCAGGTGCTTCACAGGAACAAAAGCAACGTGGAAGGAAAAAGTGGACATTTTAATTTTTCCAACAAAAATATTCTTTTAGCCTCAATTCTTTCATTTTCACATGGGCAACAAGATAAAATGGATCCTAAAATTTGTTGGGCAACTTCTCCTGAGTACACCGATAACTCATATGTGGTCATAAACCACTGTTTGGGCGCACAGCAGGGCTCAGAAGGGAAGGAGCGCCATTTGACTTTTGGAGATAATTTTCTATTCAAAAAGTCAAATTGCGCTCCTTCCCTTCTGAGCTCTGCCGTGCACCCAAACAGTGGTTTATGACCACATATGAGGTATCGGTGTACTCAGGAGAAATTGCATGACACATTTTAGGATGCATTTTATCCCGTTGCCTATGTGGAAATGAAAAAATTGAGGCTAAAAGAATATTTGTGAAAAAAAGTACTTTTTCATTTTTACAGATCAATTTGTGAAGCCACTGGGGGTTTAAAGTGCTCAGTATGCATCTAGATAAGTTCCCTGGGCGCTCTAGTCTCCAAAATGGGGTCATTTGTGGGGGAGCTCCAATGTTTAGGCACACAGGGGCTCTCCATATGCGACATGGTGTCCGCTAACAATTGGAGCCAACTTTCCATTCAAATTGTTAGCGGACACCATGTCGCATATGGAGAGTCCCTGTGTGCCTAAACATTGGAGCTCCCCACAAGTGACCCCATTTTGGAAACTATACCCCCCAATATATCTAGAAGCATAGTGAGCACTTGTAACCCCCAGATACTTCACAAATTGATCCGTAAAAATGAAAAAGTACTTTTTTTTCCCACAAAAAGTTTATTTTTTCATTTATGGACTACTTTATGAAGCACCTGGGGGTTCAAAGTGTTCACCACCCATCTAGATATGTTCCTTGGGGGGTCTAGTTTCCAAAATGGGGTCACTTATGAGGGAGCTCCAATGTTTAGGCACACAGGGGCTCTCCATATGTGACATGGTGTCCGCTAACAATTTGGAAAATTAGCTCCAATTGTTAGCGGACACCATGTTGCGTATGGAGAGCCCCTGTGTGCCTAAACATTGGAGCTCTCCCACAAGTGACCCCATTTGGAAACTAGACTCCCCAAGGAACTTACCTAGATGCATAGTGAGCACTTTGAACCCCCAGGTGCTTCACAAATTGATCCGTAAAAATGAACAAGTACTTTTTTTCCACAAAATTTTTCTTTTTTCATTTTTACGGACTAATTTGTGAAGCACATGCAGTCAGGTGTGGCAAGTGTGGTTTTGCCGGATCTGGCAAAACTACACTTGCCGCACCTGACCACAAGTCCCATAGAGAATGAATGGGGCTTGCCACAAGTCAGCCATTATGTGGTAGATGTGGAAAAATCTGCCAGATCTGCCACGAATTACAAAAAACGCTGATGTGAAAGGTCCTTAATTGGAGTACTTAATTAGGTTTTGAGCTGCTGTGATAGCCCCTTGCCACCCTGCAATCAAGTAACTGATCGACATACTGAAGGAGCCTGCTACCTCTGACTAACTTATTCAATAATGTGGCTGCTAGTGACAGCAAAGGAGTAAAAGTGAAAGGTTTGGAAATTGAAGAATTTATATTTATTATAACTACATATGGAGCGAGTTCTTGAGCCTGATACATAAAACGTCTTGTGATTCCCTATTTTGGTCCTTTTAAGCAAAGCATTTTGGGGTCTGTAAAATTATTTTTTTCTATTTTTTGGAAGGAGGGATTAATAAAAAACAACAATCTGAATCTGGCTAGCTACTCAGCTTGGAAACTCTTTAAGAGTACACATGGCGGAAAGCTAAGATTCAGTGAGTGCCACTGATAATCTAAATTATATTGGGATGTCCTGAAGAAGAAAGAAGAATCCACATGATTTCTACATACTAGATCTTTTCTTCTCCTAGTAACAAGCAATTCGAAGAATCTTCTACCTATCCCATGTATGAATCTATAGCCAGCATTATTTATAATGACATTTATTGATAACACTCACATGGATTCTTGCTGGCGAGTATTCGGAGCTCCTCGTAGATTGTTGCCAGGTACAAACTTTTGACTTGCCGTAGAAGAGCGAGCGGGGGGTGTGATTGGTGTGTCTCCGCGACCCATCACTGGGGAACTTGGTTTGTTTCTTTGCTCACTTCCTTTAAATCCCTGTGGGGTAGTTGGAGGACTCTGTTTTACCTGGTTACCTATTCCTTGGGCTGCAAAATTATAGTCTGTACTGGAAACAGATGAAAACATGTTAAGCATCAACATTGTAAGTAAAACAGGCTAAACAAGAGACTAAAGATACATAAACACATTAAAGAAAAGTTTGCCAAACGTGAAGATTTTATCAGGATTTGACTATCTTGGTAAGGCTGGAATCACACAAGCACACGGCATTTGATGTGATTTGCTAATGACACTCAGCTAAATTTGAGCCGAGTGTCATATACTGTTCTCCAATTCTCTCACATGCGACAATCGGAACACAGGTGAGAAGAGATGAATCTCGCTATCTCCTCCATTGCATGTCTTTGCGTATATCAGACTGCCCTGGGATGACGTGAATATTTCAGTTTTTCTTTTTTAATAAATTTGCAAACATTTCTACATTTCTGTTTTTTTTCAGTCAAGATTGGGTGCAGAGTGTACATTAATGAGAAATAAAATGAATTTTTTTGAATTTACCAAATGACTGCCATGGAACAAAGAATGAAAAATTTAAAGGGTCTGAATACTTTCCGTACTCACTGTACATATCCCCATAAACCATAACCAAACAACCGATAAGTCTATTCCACAAGCAACAACCATTCCTATTCCCTAGCCTTATACAACCAGCCTAGAGGTCCCCCCGGCCGCAACCAAAAACAGCCCAAGGGGTGAGGTATTAACATCACCTTGTTATATACACCCGAACTTGCAGGACCTACACCCACAAGTTCCCATTTCCTTTCTGAAGCCACTGCCCCATTAGTGACTTCGTACCACCAACCGAGTGTTAGTACTACCCGCCTCTGAAATCAGACCAATCCCCCCGCTGTGACAACTTCACAACTGGGTGGGCATAAGGATCCTGTGTTCACAGACAAAGATGAGGTACCAACCCCCTCCCCACCTCTATATACCCATCTTTACACCCCTCCCACTAATTCTCTGTAAGAAAACAAGTAAATTGCTGTTCATATTACAATTTATAAGTGAATTCACTTACAAACAGTGGAGGCAGAAATATCCCACATGACTATAGGGTATCCTGCATTGACTTACATTCTGCACATTTTTGCCGAAAACAGCAAGGCAGTGTTGAGAAAGCTCTAGGTCATAAGGACCGGAGCCTAAACACCAAGATACAGAGAATCCCTGGAGCTGATGCTGGATGGTGCTGAGGTAGGGAGCTTCATGTGTATGCGTATAGTGTGTTTGTGTATACTGTGTATATATTACGTTAGTATACTGTATGGACCCAAACAATGAAGATCTTGATGATGACCCATGCTAGAATCATAAGCTCAGGACTAGAGATATGTGAATTTGGGGCTGGTATTCAGGGGATTCCAGTCTTCAACGTAATGGAACCTGGATCGCTGAGGTCCGGTACACTGGGTGGTCAGGGCCAGTGCGAGCTGCTTGCTTTCTGTAATCAGATCACATTGGCCATTAAAGCTGAGTAATTGTCCATAATGTCTTGTCTAGATTACAAAAAAAAGACAACACCCTTTTGCCCCCGGAAGTGTTACACTTATGGTTGGCTGTATGTGGGTGGAGAACCGACCAGCCAATCACTGACTAGCAAAAACATATGGGCACGATATGAAGTAAAAACATATGGGGTCATGTTTGGGTCCCAAATATGCATCCCCCTTACCCAAACCTCTAGAAGTTCGCTCATTTCTACTCAGGACCCACACATAAATAACACCTTATCAGTGGGGGGTGCCAGGTGTTCCCTATCCCCCGCAACATCTAGTGCACTGGATGGTCATAATTAGGTATTTGTCATATATGATACAGTCTATATAGAGTCTAATGCATGGGTATAATGAGACACATGAGACATATGCTTCTTAAGCAGCTCTTGTATTGCTTCATACAAGTTAGTGCATCAACAGGATAACATAAATGTAAGTTGCAGAGTGGAAGGCAAAACAACCCAGGACATCAGAGCATTAAAGCATAGTATAAGTCTCAGGAAAAGCATTCAGAGTTCATTACTTCCCTGTCAGATATTGCTGGCACCCAGGATTCTGTGTTCATAAATGATTCCAGGCAGAATGAATCCAGGCTTCAGAGAGCAAGTCACAGACAGATTGCAGGCCTGATTCTGGAGCACAGGTTAACCAGCTGAAGTAGTTTAAAAGGGCAATTGGCAAGAAACAGGGCAGGGACATCAAAGCTGAGGACTCCATATTGTTTGAGGGCAAGAGTCAATGCACAGGACAGGAAACAAGATGGCCGACGACAAGCTGAGAACTCCATATTGGTTGAGGGCAAAAGTCATTACACATGACAGGAAACAAGATGGCCGACAAAATACACTAAATGCAAACATAACAACAGATATAGCAAAAAAGACTGAAAACCTTACAGTATTATAGGACAAGGTTGGTAATATCAAAATTATTGTAAAATTATGCGGTTAAAACCTGGTGTCAATCAATATTTGCTCCACTTGACTAAACAAAAATAACTTTATACATTTAAATAATTATTTATATTATTTTTTTTTCTATTATAAGCATCTATGTTTTTCCATTTTTTAAGAAGTAAAAGTTTTGATACTGTGTTAGCCAGTTGAGAAAATGTTGATTGCTCTCAGTGAGAGAAACAAGATAATAATCTTGTAGTTGTGATACCTTTTAATGGCTAACAAAAATAAAATAAGTGATGTTACAAGGCAAGCTTTCAAGACGTCTTAGATCCCTTCATCAGGCATGGTATGACAAAATATTGAAACAACTGGAATGAATGGACATTTAACTAAATAAACAGAACAAGGCCTGGAGAGAATCATCAATCAGCCAGGCTTAGTGATGTCAAAGTTTTTGACATCACTGAGAGTGAGACTTGACAACGGCTAAGAGTAAGGATGAGGTCTCATCGTCACACAATTACACACAAAAAAGTACATTTTCCAGTAGCCAAACATTTTTCTAGTCAAGGACATAACATTGAAAATATGACAGTTTTAATTTTGAGAGGTAATTTCAAATCACAAAAACATCGAAGGGTCTGTGAATCCAAATTTATTACAACTTTTGACTGCATCCAAAATGGGTTAAACTTAAGTGATGGATTTATGGCTCAATATAACATCTGAAGGATGTTGTTTAAAGACATTTAAGTCTTAAGACACTAGGTTTTCATATAAATGAGAGTAATAAAAACTTTGACATCACTAAGCCTGGCTAATTGATGATCCTTTTCAGGCCTTGTTTTCTTTATTTAGTTAAATGTCCATTCATTCCAGTTGTTCATATATATATTTTGAGTTTCTTTCAATATTTTGTCATACCATGCCTGATGAAGGGACCTACGACGTCTCGAAAGCTTGTCTTGTAACATCACTTATTTTATTTTTGTTAGCCATTAAAAGGTATCACAACTACAAGATTATTATCTTGTTTCTCCCACTGAGAGCAATCACCTTTTTTAAAAAAAAAACATCAATGGTTTCTGCTGTGACCAACTCCTGAAGTAGTCTAGTCACTTTCGGCTCCCTGTTACATCTTTCGGCCTGTGCGTCTGAGTCTCAGAGCAGCAAGTATAATGATATCATTAGATTGTGCCTGCTGCCCATAGCCTCAGTTCACATACTGCCCAGAGCTGATGCAGAATATCATCGAGGGAACAAGGCTAAATGAATAAAATTTAGTTTTCATCAGTCAGGATTGGTAGGGGACTGTGAGGCCATCACACTGTGTGGTGGAGACTTCTGTGAAGGCATCATACTGTGTGGTGGAGACTTCTGTGAAGGCATCATACTGTGTGGTGGAGACTTCTGTGAAGGCATCATACTGTGTGGTGGAGACTTCTGTGAAGGCATCATACTGTGTGGTGGAAATTTCTGTGAAGGCATCATACTGTATGGTGGAGACTTCAGTGACGGCATCATACTGTGTGGTGGAGACTTCTGTGAAAGCATCATACTGTGTGGTGGAGACTTCTGTGAAAGCATCATACTGTGTGGTGGAGACTTCTGTGATGGCATCATACTGTGTGGTGGAGACTTCTGTGAAGGCATCATACTGTGTGGTGGAGACTTCTGTGAAAGCATCATACTGTGTGGTGGAGACTTCTGTGAAGGCATCATACTGTGTGGTGGAGACTTCTGTGACGGCATCATACTGTGTGGTTGAGACTTCTGTGAAGGCATCATACTGTGTGGTGAAGACTTCTGTGAAGGCATCATACTGTGTGGTGGAGACTTCTGTGAAAGCATCATACTGTGTGGTGGAGACTTCTGTGACAGCATCATACTGTGTGGTGGAGACTTCTGTGAAAGCATCATACTGTGTGGTGAAGACTTCTGTGAAGGCATCATACTGTGTGGTGGAGACTTCTGTGAAAGCATCATACTGTGTGGTGGAGACTTCTGTGAAAGCATCATACTGTGTGGTGGAGACTTCTGTGAAAGCATCATACTGTGTGGTGGAGACTTCTGTGAAAGCATCATACTGTGTGGTGGAGACTTCTGTGAAAGCATCATACTGTGTGGTGGAGACTTCTGTGAAGGCATCATACTGTGTGGTGGAGACTTCTGTGACGGCATCATACTGTGTGGTTGAGACTTCTGTGAAGGCATCATACTGTGTGGTGAAGACTTCTGTGAAGGCATCATACTGTGTGGTGGAGACTTCTGTGAAAGCATCATACTGTGTGGTGGAGACTTCTGTGACAGCATCATACTGTGTGGTGGAGACTTCTGTGAAAGCATCATACTGTGTGGTGAAGACTTCTGTGAAGGCATCATACTGTGTGGTGGAGACTTCTGTGAAAGCATCATACTGTGTGGTGGAGACTTCTGTGAAAGCATCATACTGTGTGGTGGAGACTTCTGTGAAAGCATTATACTGTGTGGTGAAGACTTCTGTGAAGGCATCATACTGTGTGGTGGAGACTTCTGTGAAGGCATCATACTGTGTGGTGAAGACTTCTGTGAAAGCATCATACTGTGTAGTGGAGACTTCTATGAAAGCATCATACTGTGTGGTGGAGACTTCTGTGAAAGCATCATACTGTGTGGTGGAGACTTCTGTGAAAGCATTATACTGTGTGGTGAAGACTTCTGTGAAGGCATCATACTGTGTGGTGGAGACTTCTGTGAAGGCATCATACTGTGTGGTGAAGACTTCTGTGAAGGCATCATACTGTGTGGTGGAGACTTCTGTGAAGGCATCATACTGTGTGGCGGAGACTTCTGTGAAAGCATCATACTGTGTGGTGGAGACTTCTGTGAAAGCATTATACTGTGTGGTGAAGACTTCTGTGAAGGCATCATACTGTGTGGTGAAGACTTCTGTGAAGGCATCATACTGTGTGGTGGAGACTTCTGTGAAGGCATCATACTGTGTGGTGAAGACTTCTGTGAAGGCATCATACTGTGTAGTGGAGACTTCTATGAAAGCATCATACTGTGTGGTGGAGACTTCTGTGAAAGCATCATACTGTGTGGTGAAGACTTCTGTGAAAGCATCATACTGTGTGGTGGAGACTTCTGTGATGGCATCATACTGTGTGGTGGAGACTTCTGTGAAGGCATCATACTGTATGGTGGAGACTTCTGTGAAGGCATCATACTGTGTGGTGGAGACTTCTGTGACGGCATCATACTGTGTGGTGGAGACTTCTGTGAAAGCATCATACTGTGTGGTGGAGACTTCTGTGAAAGCATCATACTGTGTGGTGGAGACTTCTGTGAAAGCATCATACTGTGTGGTGAAGACTTCTGTGAAGGCATCATACTGTGTGGTGGAGACTTCTGTGAAGGCATCATACTGTATGGTGGAGACTTCTGTGAAGGCATCATACTGTGTGGTGGAGACTTCTGTGACGGCATCATACTGTGTGGTGGAGACTTCTGTGAAAGCATCATACTGTGTGGTGAAGACTTCTGTGAAGGCATCATACTGTGTGGTGGAGACTTCTGTGATAACATCATACTGTGTGGTGGAGGCTTCTGTGAAGGCATTATACTGTGTGGTGGAAACGACTGAAGGCATCACACTGTGTGTGAAGGTTTGTGTGGGTCCACCATTTTGTGTGAGGGCCATCATACTGCACTGGGGGAATGCAGGGGCCATCATACTGTGCATGTGGGGGTAAGTGTTGGAGAATTCACCGTGGAGATATCATACAATGTGTTGGCTGCATTTTTGGTGGAATCATACTCTATGGGAGCAATAAAAGGGGTATTGTAGGTGGGAATACTAGGAGCAAAATGTACATATGCATTTTCATGAGTAGTGCTGGTGATATTGCCAGTTCTGAACACAAGAATACCTGCTTAATGCCTCTGGGGAGCACAGTGGAGCACCTCGCACCCGCACCATTTTATCAGCAAAGCCTTTCCCACTCCTGCAATCACAAAAGAACAGAAAATATATCTTTTTTTATAGATATTTTGTCAATGGGCTTGATTCCAAGGGAGTAGCAAAATAACTTTTTATATAGAACAGAGTCGAGACTGCTGTGACGCATTTGTTTTTGCAGAAATGCCAATGGACACTAATGTCTCTTATGGTTTTCGTAGAGGATCTGGCAGTTTTGACAACAAAAAAAAGCTCTGTTGGCTGTGAAAATCAAGCAAGAAGTAATACTCTAAAACTTGATGGAAACCCCATTGTAACCCAATATAACGCAATAAGGCTGCAATAAGGCTGAAACGCATAGTGTGCAGTAATTCATGTAAGTTTGTACTGACTGCCTGTCATGTAACATGCATTTTTTTATGCATTTTTAATGCTTTTTCAAATAAACAGGCATTTTAAGCTAAAATCTCTTTGTGAATAGTGCAAGTATGGTACAATCATTAACTGGTTATCTTGCATTGCCAAATTCATAGATTACTATATTGTATTCTTATAGAAAATGACCTAAAATGCAATCTTTGTATCTGGTTAATTTAAATGAATTTATGTATGTATTTGGCTTAAGGAGGTCTTCTGATCTAGCAGATTGGAAAAATCTATATTTTTTTTACTTCATATTTTTCATGTGCTTTAGTATGTAGAATATGTCAGCAAAACAATTTAGCTCGATTTACAATATTAAAAAAGTGACAGCATCTTATAGGTAAGTGCTCAGACCGTGCGGCGCACAATGGAGTGTTCAGTCGGCTTTGTGTGGCAATAGATGGTCGTTTTTTGGATGGCATTTTAAAAATCAGTTCTTAGTATTCTGAGCCTTAGGCCAGTGACACACGATGCGAGATACATGCGAGATACTCGCACGAGTCTTGCATGCCTCACCCGGAAACGCCGCCGGCTCTCTGGACGGAAGCTAGTCAGCTACATTTATTTCTATGTATTTCCTTAGTTGGAGTCTACGACTAAGGGGACAGACACCCCAAAATGCCTCTGGCAGCCCCCACAAGGGGTTACATGTATTGATGTTTTTATGGGACTAAAACTCCTAATAAAGGTCTTGATGTTTTAACTGAAGAGGAGTGGGGATCCCTTTTTCATTGCTACTATCTGGGTGGACACCAACCAATGCCCTGGATGCCTGAGAGTCCAAGGGTGGATACCGGTGAGCTACACATTCCCTCCCCCCTATCATCCTACTGTTGTATATATAGAAATATGCTCACTGTCAAAATTCTGCTCTGATGCTGGTTCCAGCAGCAGTCATCACATGGCATCCACTAAATGCAATTTTCATACTTAGTTATGTGACAACTAGTTGTTCTTCCTACTTTTCTCAGTGTTTTCATTGAACATTGAGAGAATTGGGAGAGCAGTATGTGACTAAGTATGCAAATCACATATGAATAAGGGATCACATGACGACTACCAAATCACCTTGGAGGGTCGACAAACAGAATGATTGCCCCGGGTGCTGGAAAGCCTAGATACACCTCTGGTTTATATGACAGTCAATCATTGGAGGAAAATGTGGCAAATTTATTTGAAGGATGTACCGTATTCAATTAATCAATTTGCCACATTTTTCAGTGTCCTGACACTGCCGCAAATGAAATCTAATCCAACTACTGTATACCCATATGTCAATTTATTCAATTTTTAGGCTTAAATTGGTTATCTGGAACTTTGTTTTTTATATTCCATATAACCGTACCAGGTTGAGCCGCAACGATTTCTCTTGGTTCAGAGCTATCACGGACAGCTCCTGCTGGCGATTTTCATGATTCTTGTGACTTCAAGACGTAAGAGCAGTTCCATCTCTCCTGTTTTGTTCTGATGAAGGGGCTTCACTGGCAACATCATGTTTACTAACAGCGAGCACCCCACTGCGTTAGACTGAGCCAACTGTCAATGAACATGGTGTTGGCAGTGGAACCTTTTCAACAGAGTGGAAGAGAAAAAACACGGAGTTCACATGAAGATGGAGAATGCTGTCAGGAGTGAACTGTGACTGCTATGAACAGGCAGAGGTCATTGTAGGGCAGCACAGGCAGATAGTTAGCAACTACTTGCCGATTACTGCTTAGCACCTTAGGGGAAAAAAAAAATCCAGAACAACCCTTCAATATTGTTGACTACACATCTTCCAGTAAACCACATGCATTTTTTTAACTTTTAGTGATCCTTCACAAAATGTGAAACTTTTGCACAATTTGTGACTTTTTGGGCAAACATTGAATTTCTAGAGCTCCGTTTACACCAGTTTTTGGTGTAAAGTAACCCCCCATAGAATTTTATTTTTTTCTTTAGTAGAACTTTAATATTGTGTAGCATGACACAGTGATAAATACAATAATACATTTTCTGCAATGTCTTTATGATCATACTACCTGTAGAGCCAAGCGTTGCCTGGGCATAGTAACTAACTATTCTTAATTGTAAGCTGAGTGCATGTGTGTGTGTGTATGTATGTATGTCCACTATACCCATAAAACCTGCCCCCTCACACTTTCCCCAGTGCAAACCTGCCCCCCAAAACCTACCTCTCACCCACCTGCTTCCACCCCAAAACGTCCTCTCCTCCCCAAACCCGACCCCACCCCCCGCCCATCCTAAACCCGCACTTCCCCAAACCCGCATCCCCACCATGAGGGACACGGTCCTATATATGGGGATTATCATATATGGGTGATATTACCATATATGGGTGATATGACCATATATGGGCATTACCATATATGGGCAATATGACCATATATGGGTGAATTGTGGTCATGCATATATACTTACGTAAACAGTCAATAGGCCTTTTTTATTGGTAGGGGGGGTTAAAATTACCCCTCAAAACATAGTGATAGATGTTTTATGAGTCAAATGGGGTGTGTGTGAAAAATTTGGTGATTGCAGATGCAATGGTGCAAATTCCTTTAGTGGACATACACACATACTGTACACTCAGCTTTATATATATATATGGATGTAAGAAAAGATGAATACAGTTTATCATTACCTGGATGCCTGTTCCCATTGCTGGCTGAATTGTGCTTTTATCTGTTGCTTCTGTGCTACAGTTTCATCTTTCTCAATTTTCACAAAATCTAAGGCAAAAATATTAGCATACTATAATACTATCAAAGTCATAACAAAAAAATGTATGATAAAAAAAAAAGTTTTATTTATCTGGCATCATATAAGCAGGTAATAAATCCTTCCATGTTTTTGCAATAGAGCTGCATAATACTAGCAATATCAGAAAACGTCAGACTATAAATGATTATGTTAAGGACTTACCATACAGCTTCTCTCTCTGTTTCCCGGAGGATGCATGTAGACAGATTTCTCCCTGAAATTGACCTGTATCCTCTCCATGATGTGTCAAAAGGGTGAAGAATGGGAACTGCTGCTGCTGAGGGTCTTCCATTCGGAGGGCGATGCAGCCCTCACCTGTCACCGTCAGGGAAAGAATAAATTAGGCTTTATGTATTAGGTATTTTACAATTGCGTGAATTCAGCACAGTGACTCATACTAAGTAATCATTTTGGTACATTTGAATAGTAAGTCTCCCCTCCCCTGTAGTTTATTTCCAGTCATTTTTGACTTGCAAAAAAGGTCATTATCTTCCTATGTTTTTAAAGGTATGAGGGTTTTGTTTTTTATTTTTGACACATTTTTATTACTATTGAATCTATGCTAAAAGCCATGAAAAAAGTCACTCCACACCTAACATATGGGACATTTGAAAAATAATCCTAAAGACAGAAAAACTGCACAAAAAAGGTAAAAATGCCATTACATATTCGAGTGGACTCTTTGTGAAACCTTAGCAGCCTTTGGTCAATTCTATTGATGTTCCTGGTCTCCGTTCTTTTCTTAACTCCTAATTTCTGAATGATGTATCCTCAGGCCTTATGACTTTACCTACCTCCTAAATACTCCATTCCACTCCCTCCTTTATCATATCATGTCATTAATCATAAAGTTTGTACTCCATTTAGCGCAAACTGTTTTATATGGTCTGTAGTATATACCAATGCGTGGTGAACTTGTTTGTACATTATAATGTCTTACACCAATATATAGATATATTTTTTCTTACTGTCTCTTTTTGAAGCTCTTCCAGCCTGCTGCATTCCCCTGCTGTCTCCACCTGGCTATAGGGAGGCATGTCCGGATCCAGCAATGTCCTGCAGGATTTATCTTCCCTGTCCTACCCCCTTCCAGCAGGGAATAAATCAGGCAGCTCTTCCCTCCATATGGTGACTGAACGTAGGTTCCTTGTGGCCTTCTGTCTCTAGAATTCCATTCTGGTTTACTTTCTATAAGGTCTCTTCAGATTGTAAGTCGGCTTGTATCCATGTTTTATCAGACCTCTACACTCTTGACTTTGGCTGTGAATTCTGACCCTGTGCTACCTGCCCCAACCTCGGACTGTTTGACTACATCTCTGCCTGTGTTCTCTGTACCACATACTCCTGCCCTGAACCATCTTTCAGCTGCTGAAGGTTCAGGGACTGCCCTGAGAGTGATACCTGATGATTACCTGCAGCACAGTTGAGGCTCTAGTAAATACCAGTTAGTTGCTAGTAGCGCTTTGGGTCCACACCCACCCACTGTCACACACAAACATACACATGCTACACAGGCATGCACACACACAAAGACGCGCACAAATGCATGCATGCACACATGGTACAGAAATGTGACTCGCCCCAGTGGAGCCGTGGGGTACTCGGAGCGGACCCTCTCGATGTCGTCCTCGGGGTTATGGGCTGTCACGGTGGCGTGACCTGGTCCGTGGTCCCCGGTGGGTGGTCAGTTAAAAAGGGGGAAGAGATCAAAATAAAAGTAAAAGTTTGTCGTGACACCACCTGTGGTAGGCAGCCTGTAGAGGCCGCTGCTGCGGTCTGGGTCCTCTGGGGTTGGAGTAGCAGCTGTGATGGTTTGGCTCCCCACGGGAAGAGTGGGTCACAAGGGCATCCGGTGTGTAGGGATTCGGGGTGATTAGTGGCCAGTGGGGCAGAACTGGCTGCTGGGCAGGGTCAGAGCGGCTCACCTGCGGGGCCCTGCAATCTGTGCGGTTTAGCAGTGCACCGCTTTCCAGGCTCAGGCAGGAAATAAGAGTCTCACACACAGTCTGAGTTCCAAACCTGGTTTACTTGGCTTCTCTTTGCACGTACCACAGGTAACCGTACAAGTACATTGGCAGTCCTTAGAAACCAGGATGGCTTGTCCAGTACACCCCTTTCGTATTCCTTTCCTCTCTGACCTTCCTCCCTCTGTACTGCCTGCTCTCCTCCTTTCTGCATGCGCCTCAGTGCACAGAGCCCCAATCCAGCAGCCACGGGCCTTCTTGGGTGACCGGCTGTGTCCCCTTGCCATAGTATGGCTGCCTTCTTCAGTGGGTGTGTCGGGTGTTGGCCATAGATCCTGGAGATCTCCAGGCCACCGGTTCCGTGGTTAGAGCTTGGAGTCTCCTTGCCACCTTTGAGGGCCGGGTCCCTGGTTCTCGCCCTGTCCCTTCGCTTCACTGTAGACTCAGGCGCAAGGGTGGATCGCTGCCCATGCCCCTAGGACCCCCTCTGTCTCCAGCCTTGGACCCAAAGCGAGCTACATCTCTGCTCAAATCCTCCGGGTCTGTTCTTTCTGTCCTCTCACGCTGCTGACCTCCTCCAACTGACTTCCCACTTCCCATGGTCTTTTCCCTTTTTCTTCTTCCTTTCACTGACCACTTCCTGCTCACTTCTTATCCACCACTTCTCTTCCCCCACCATCCCACGGGCTGCCTGAGCCATCCCACTACCTGGATTCACCCGCTGGCCCTGGGACCGGGTGTGTGGGTGGGTGACTGGACTTACCAACCCTGGTTGCCGCAGATCGGAATACTACACCTGTAGTGTGGGTGCAGTACCCCCTAGAGGCGGCCAGTCCGCTGGGGTGCCACAAATGCACACACAGTACAAAGACATGTACACTTATGGTACACAAACATACGCACATGTAGACATACAATAAACAGACATGCACACACACATGCACACATACAGTATGCAGACATTCGGACACATGCAGATGTCGAGCACTAAGGGCTGGGGTACCCAGCAGCTGGGCCAGTGGTCAGGGTCACAGTGGCTGCACCCAGTGCTGTGGTCCTGACTCATGTTGAAAAGGGAAGACTTAAAATGGAGACAAATAAACAAAAGAAAAATAATACGTTTGTGATGCCTGTTAGGACTTTTAACCTTTGGGTGATGAGCACTGCAGATGATCCCCATGAAATAGGTAGTGTGGCAGTGTAGTTGTTTAATTCTTCCCAGCCAGGGCTGGCTGTCAGGGGTGAAGATAATGGGGGTGGTAGTAGGTGTGATGGTGCAGGGGAGTAGGAGGCAGACAAGACAGTGTCTTTGGTCTACCTTTTTATTGAAGATGTTGAAACAGGTCCAGGTTACATACACCACCAGGCTCGTGGTCCAGCCAGTCTGTGGAGAACTGTAGTCCGCTTTGCAGGGTGAGATAAAGTGGCCTACCCACTGACTACTTCTAGTTAAGGTTTCTAGATGCTTGCAAGCTCTCCCTTTACTCCTTTCTGTTGCTGTGGATAACCTCTAGCCAGGCTGAAAATGCAGATCCTGTGGGCATACTCTCTTTAGTGCTCTCTGGTGCTCTCTATGTTGCTGTCCCTTGAATAGTCCTACTGGGCTATAAAAGCCCAGTAACTTAGGGCCTGGAATCCTGTACTGCAGCCGGGCCTCTAAGCAGCCTCCCGGCCTGCTGCCGAATGAAACTCTCCTTCTGCCTACCTCTACCCTAAGTCCTCCCTCCAACCAGAAACTGGGACCTGCCCATTGGGGCCTTTCAGTTCACAGCTTTCTGATTGACATTTGGATTGTGTTCCAGCAGAGAGCACAAAAAATTCTCCCCAGACATGGTATTACAATCAATCTTAACGAAATTCCATTTGTGGCAGCCAAACCGCAGGGGCGCAACACACACAAGCTCTCATGCAGTACATAGGCATGTATATATACGGCATACAAACATGCAGACCTGTACACGTACAGTATGCAGAAATGCATACACACTGATTATTTAGTTCCCAGCAGTGACCATGGAGTCAGAGATGCTGTTTCCATCCATTTCAGTGATTTTCCTGCCCCCCCAGCCCTCCTGTTAGGGTCTTCTGGAAATGTGCTCGAGTTTCATTGACTTCCATTATACTCGGTACCCGAGTCAAACCTGTCCAAACGGCCGATTTAAGTACTGAGCGCTCAAGCATTTTAGTGCTCGCTCATCACTAGATATCACATAATATTTTAGACCGTTAACTCAAACTGGTTGTCAGTGTTGTGGCAGAGGAAGCACTGCATACACCTTGTAACTTCCCCTACAGGGTTTGTACCAAATCTTGAAGCTATACCTAGTCATAACATGGGAGATAACTTTCCCATCACTGGGACTAGAAGTCCAACTGCTGGGATCTCCACTAATCCCAAAAAGAGATCTAAATGAAGTAGAAGTTAAGCATGTGCAACTTTACTACACTTATTCTCTATGAGACTGAGTCACAATCATTGTATTCTGCTTTTTATGGCAATTGAGCAGAAATCGGGCATTCTGCATTCAAGAAAGTCACTGCTGAGCCTCATTTTAAGATCAATGGAGGGTCAAGTGGTCAGACAATCTCTCATTTTACATTCTGCTGACCTGGAGACCTATGATTCTTTACGTACACGAGGCGATGGAGGTTATTCTACCAGGACACTTTAGAATCATGATTTACAATCCTTGAAATTTTATTTAATTCCAAACGGTTATATGTAATTGTTTGCCTGTCAATAAATCATCAATGCTTGATGGCTTACTCCAAGGATTCTTCAAAGCTACCACTCCCCCTGGGCACGGGATTTCCATATTGTACGGTGCGCTGGCAAGGCGAAGTGGATCTGAAAAACTCCCATATATGATCAGGTGGGAAAACATACTCCAATTCGAAGCCACACTTGAGCAGTGGCAGATGGCTGCTCGTCGTGGCACGGCATACTCTCTCTGCATAAACCACCTTGAACAAATAAAAAAGCTACAGCTGGAATGGTATCTTACGCCAATCAAATTGGCCCGATTTACGGCCAGGGCACGGCCCCCTTCTTCTGCTCTGGAGTGTTGGAGGTCGTGTGGCAGCGTTGGCTCATCGTCACACATGTGGTGGTTCTGCCCAGCTACTCGAGCCTTCTGGAGACAGGTAGAAACTTTACTCATATCTCTTTCAGGGATTTCCACTCAGCTAACACCTACACTGGCTCTCCTGGGCCTGGGAATAGAAGACGTCCCAGCCCCTGTCCGCCCTATCACAGCGAACATTCTCCTGGCGGCGAGACTTTGTATTGCCAGATGCTGGAGGTCCCCGAGATCTCCCTCACTTAACGAACTGGTGGACACTTTGAACACTCACTTACAATATGAGCTTGCTTTGTCTCACGGCCTCAGACGTCGCTCCAGGTTGTTGGCTTGGTGGGACCCATGGATCTCCTCCGTTCATAATACTGTTCACTGCTAGCTGCGTCTAATTGTGTTTGCCTTTCTATCTCTGTCTCTCCAGCCGCCCTTGTTATTTAAGAGTATACTCAAGCTCTAAGATTCTTAATTTTAATTTTATTTAGTAACAAAGCACATATCTGGACCCCTTTTAAGACCGATTACCCCCCCCCCCCCTTCTTCTCTCCCTTACTTTCCCTAAAACCCCCCCCCCTCCCCCCCCTCTTGTTTTCCTCTATGGTTAACGAGGTTGATTTCTGGTTAATTGTGGTATTACCACAGGTTCATGTTCGAACCTTGCCTTATGGCATTACACTTATTTCTGTAATTTTTGCAAATGTAACTACATATGTATATTAAGTTATGTCTCAAAACCTTAATAAAAATCTATTGATCAAAAAAAAATAAATCATCAATGCTATCATCCTTTCAGGTTTATAAAGAATAGTCTAAACACAAGAGACAATGCAAAAAATGCCTCATTATCACAGGTCTATGTCTACTAACCATATGACTCATCTGTGTCCGAAGACTTTATGCAAATCAGTAGATGCTGATCCAGGAGGTATTCAAGATCTGAGATGATTGGTGTTAGCTGCAAAGACAGAACTGTGATAATGTATAGAGAGCAAAAGGTAGGAAAAAACACAGCCGGTGTGCAGGAAAACAAAGGAGAAACACAAAATATGTGCAAATGTCATCCGACAGACAGAGACATACAATGCATCGTAGGACTTAAATCAATCATACCTTTACTTAAAGTGATCCTAAACCCAGAAACTGACCCCCCCTTATCTTTAGACCTGTCCCTGCACCCCCTCCTATCATTTCTAGCCATCCCTTTTGCAGAAAAAAATCGCTTTTGTTAAGTTAGAGAAAAAGTTATATTACTTTGTCCTGTGTGAGTTCTCTGTTTCTGAGCAAGCCGCAATGGGCGGGGCCTGTGTGCTGCTGCCTTGTAATTATGCACGCCCCTCTCTGCTTCTAAGAGCCTGGCCGCGTCATGAAAGGGGCGGGGCTAAATTGTGTCATGCCGGAGCCCCGCCCCCTTTCATGACGCGGGCAGGCTCTTAGAAGCAGAGAGGGGCGTGCATAATTACAAGGCAGCAGCACACAGGCACGCCTATTTGCGACTTGCTCAGAAACGGAGAACTCACACAGGACAAAGTAATATAACTTTTTCTCTTACTTTACAAAAGCGATTTTTTTCTGCAAAAGGGATGGCTAGAAATGATAAGAGGGGGTGCAGGGACAGGTCTAAAGATACGGGGGGGGGGTGAGTTTCTGGGTTTAGGATCACTTTAAGAAATTGGATGCATGATTTCAGTAAAACCCATTCTCAAACTTCTAGAAATGAGTGCACTGTTTGTTTGGCTCGTGCAGTGCGGCAGGACTATGTGGGTTGGGTCTTCTGTATATCTTCCTCATCCTGCGTCCTGCTGGCTTGCTCCCTTTTTTTTTATTTAAAGGGGTCCTGTCACCCCCCCTGTTGCTTTACAAACTGAAAGTGCCCCTGAATGCAACGTGTCTGCTGCATTCAGGGAAGGGGTCCCCCATGTCTCTAGCCCCCCTGTAAGTTGTAAAAAAGACTTTATAAAGTTGATGGATAAAGGAGTCCAGAGGGACTTACTCAGTAATAAGTCCTCGCTGCTCCCTGATGTCCTCCCCACTTCTAGGCCTCTCTGTGCCACCTCCAGTCCCCTCAGTAACACTTCCTTTATGTGTCTACCCTCCTTGGCCACTCATGCTGCTCTCACGCAGACGCAGAGCAAGCAATTGGTTGGACTGGGTCCCGGCAGCTGAAACGCCTCCTGCCGGTGACTTCAGCGCTGGAGCCCGCCCTGCTGTACATACATAAACTGGAGGAGAGCGGGCTCTGGTGCTGACATCACCGGCAGGAGGCGTTTCAGCTGCCGGGACCCAGTCCAACCAATTGCTTGCTCTGTGTCTGCGTGAGAGCAGCATGAGCGGCCAAGGAGGGGAGACACATAAAGGAGGCATTACTGAGGGGGCTGGAGGTGGTACAGAGAGGGCTGGAGGCAGGGAGGACACCAGGGAGCAGCCAGGACTTATTACTGAGTAAGTCCCTCCGGACTCCTTATCTCTACACTTTATAAGTGTTTTTTACAGCTTACAGGGCGGCTAGAGACATGGGGGACCCCTTCCCTGAATGCAGCAGACACTCTGCATTCAGGGGTGCTTTCAGTTTGGAAAGCACCAAGGGGGGTGACAGGTCCTCTTTAAATTACTCACCATGCCACCATTGCCGCTGAAGGCGGAGCGTGCGTCCTTATTAAAATTGCATCGGAGTAAGCGCATGCATGTACTGCGATCTACAGCACCATTTTAATGAAGACACTGTGGAGACGACTATGAGCAGCACAGTGTCTTTAGAACAACTCTGTGACCATTCTTGAGTGGCCCAGCCAGAGCCCTGACCTAAACCCAATTGAGCATCTCTGGAGTACCCGAAAATGACTGTCCACCAACATTCATCATCCAACCTGATGGAACTGGAGAGGAAGAATGGCCGAGGATCCCCAAATCCAGGTGTGAAAAACTTGTTGCATCATTCCCAAGATGACTCATGGCTGTACTAACTCAAAAGGTGCAAATACTCAATACTGAGCAAAGGGCAGAGTAGTTATGGCCATGTGATATTTCAGTTTTTCTTTTATAATAAATTTGCAAAAATGTCTACATTTCTGGTTTTTTTCAGTCAGGATGGGGTGCAGAGTGTACAATAGTGAGAAAAAAAATGAACTTTTTTGAATTTACAAAATGGCTGCAATGAAATGTGGATTTTCTGGCTTCTCAATGTCTTTATTTTAGATTAGATTCCCACCCAGCTGTATGAATAAAGCATAAACAGGGCTGACTCTGCCACTGATGTCACGCCAACCGCTTTACAGCTGCTCACATCAAGCGCTGTGCGCCAGCGTGATTGACACAGAGCAGAAGAGGAGTGCAGACCCAGAAGAAGAGGAGGCGAGGCGGACACATAGAGGGGACGGAATATACAAGGAGGAGGCAGGGAGGATTGTGCCAGTGGTGAGGACCTCTTAATAAGATCCCACCCACAGGACTTCTTAACTGTAAAGTTTATAAAGTCTTTTTTTAAAGCTTACAGGGGGCTAGAGGCATGGGGGACCCCTTCCCTGAATGCAGCAGACATGCTGCATTCAGTGCTGCATTCAGTTTGCCAAGCACCAGGGGGGTGACAGGTTCTCTTTAACATACAGTTTAAATAATTTTATATTTTGAAAAAAATGATTTTTTAACATGACAATAGCAAATCTTTTTATGTTTGTTTTATTTTACTGCTGGAGTGGGGCTTTAACTCTAAGATCCCTGATCCTACCTTTACACGCGGCAACTTTTCTAGGAATTTCACTGGCAACTTACTGGTTGTAGTGAAATCATGGACACATTGTTTTATCTTGTTGCTGTGTACAAATGGAACAATGTGTCCATGATTTCACTGCAACCAGCAAATTGCCAGTGAAATTCCTAGAAAAGTTGCTGCATGTAAAGGTACCTTTATACATACCCATCGGTGTCTTCACCCTCTATCACTGTAGCTCTCGTCGGTCTCCTTTAATTTAAGACCTGCCGGATCACTCGAATGTTTCATGGAGTGCTTGACGTCACTCTTCAATACAAGTCTATGGAAGCCTTCTTCTGGCCCTTATAGACTTGTATTGAGAGCTTGTGTCGTAACTTCTGACTTCTGGACATTCAGACGTTGCAGTCATAAGATGAAACCACAGGACAGTAACGGCGCTGAAAAAAGGTGAAGATACCAGAGAGTGAGTATATTACATGGGGACCTTAGATTTAAAGCACCGGTCCAGCATAATAAAAATGAAAGGCTGGAGTGGTGCTTTAATTTCTTTATTTTTGGAGGTAGGAAGTGATTTAAATATGTTTAAACATTATTTTTACTATATTTTTTTAGCTTTGTAGGGGACTTGAACCATCAATTGCTTATGCCACAATATAGCAGTAGATAGTAGTAAATTGCTCTTTTTCTATGAAGTTATATAGTCGGGTTACATTGTCAGTTACAGTGGTCTTCAGCAGGTGGGCCGATAGGAACAAGAACATGCGGGCACACTGCAAAATGACATCATTTAAATGCGGCTGTCAGACATTGACAGTGCCATTTAAGCGATTAAACTGTAGCAATTGGATCAACCTCAATCTGTATTTAAAAAAAATAACAGAAATAAAATGTTCACACTGCTTATTGGGGCTATTGTAGACTCACTCTTTCTGTTATTTTAGCAAATCCACTCAATCATTAGCAGTAGAGGTGAGCGGACCTGTGGGAGTTCGGGTTTGGGTAGTAGAACCCAACTTTGAAAAATGGACTATTCAAGGCCAAAACCTGACCAGAACCTCATTTGAAGACACTTATTGGGCAGTCCTGCTCTCTGCCCACATACAGCCAGCCATAAGTAAAACACTTCCATGGGAGGAAGGGTGGGGGGATTTGTCTTTTTTTTTTTTTTTTTTTTACAATACTCTACACCTGAAAACTCAGATTTTTCCTTCAGTGTGAACCGATCAAACACTGCACGCAGCTCGCACTGGGCCAAGTACCAAGCGCAACCAGAGCACAGCGATGCTCACTCCAGTGATTTGGATACGTAAAGCACCCGAACTCAGAACCAGAACAGCTTCGCTCCTTATTAATTAGCAGCAGTTGACTGATTTGGACAATTTCTTTTCTATTGAAGCATCTAATGGGCATCTGCAAATGTCATTTTAAAGGGAAAGTAGGTAGAGTCAACTTTGATATCACCTATTTTCAATAGTGGATCCTGTGTTACCAGCTGGGTATAGAGCTGTTACTTGACCCAGTATTACTGCCTTACATGATAATGAGAGTTCTGGAAAGTCTCCAATAAAGAACAAGACGTCTAGGGCAGGCCTGCATAACAGACTGCAACCCGCTTGCGCCCACTAAAGGAGAACCGGGAGGCTCCAGTTCTCAACTTACTATATTCAGCTGTATCTGCGTCTTTCAGTGTGCAGCATGCAGCAGTGTGATGAGGTCAGGATACGCACTGCGCATACTCTGGAGTTAGCGAGTACACCCGAAATAATCCCACACTAGGCACCAGACCGGAAATAATGCACAACGGCGTCATGCCATGAAGGAGCCCACAGATTTGAAACGTTGGACCATGCTTCCTAATTAACAACGGAGTGGTGAGAGACATGGAGGCTGAGGGACCACCCACAGGTCTACACAATGGGGGTAAAATGTAAGTTATAAAAAGCTTTTTTACAACCATTATACTTTACATTTAGGTCAGACAGGGATGCTTATGGATGTAGTAGGAAGCTGCAGGAACAGGTTGTGATAGGTTTGGGGGCATAAATGACCTGACAGGTTCCCTTTAAAAAGATGAGAGATCATAAACCTTTCAAGACCTGAGTCTAATAATATCCCAAGTTGCATTTTTAATATTATTGTCCTTAACTTGATATGGAAACATCTTTAGTTAATTTCTTCGTCTATGCTTGATTCCAGGAACTATGGCTTGGCTGGCTTGTGAGGGCTGAACTGAGACATCTTCTATTTGATTAGGGTTCTAGATTATTGGTTATTTCTTTCCTGAATAATAAGCCTGACCACATCATAGAAATATTCAATGAAATGATGGTTTACCAAGTGCTGTTTAATACCCCAATTTATTGTGATGAATATCTGCACATTGCACACATACACAATGAGAGATAAATGTACAGTAGAGATTGCTCACCTTTGGCAAAACTCCGAACTTCACTAATAAGATTCCACTGTCACATTCCTGGTCTTCAGCCTCGGAGCTTTTCACCATATCTATAAGTCACACATGTAATGAGGTCTTGGGTTATTCTGGTGCACACAAATGTAATTGATATTAGACTCCATTGCCCTAGTTCACATGAAATCTGACTTGGCAGATGTCGAGGTTTTATAAAACATCACGATTTAAAGTGCAGACTGAGTCTGTAAGGCCACATACGCTGATAAAGGAAAAAGTTTAATTTTCAAAACACGTAGGTTTTCGGTTAATCTGGTCAATCCAAAGTACTATACCTTTCGTTTGATTACTATTGCTCAACCTATTTGATGTACTTATGCTCGCTTATGGTTTACCGTATATACTCGTGTATAAGCCGACCCGTGTATAAGCCGACCCCCCTACTTTTGCCCCCAAAACCTGGGAAAATCTATTGACTCGCGTATAAGCCGAGGGTGGACCCCAGCACAGGTATACAGCCCCCAGCAGTGGTATACAGGCCCCAGCAGTATGATATACAGCAGGCCCCAGTGGTATATACAGCAGCCCCAGTGGTATTGCAGCCCCTATATACAGCAGCCCCAGTGGTATTGCAGCCCCAGTGGTATTGCAGCCCCTATATACAGCAGCCCCAGTGGTATTGCAGCCCCAGTGGTGTATACAGCAGCCCCAATATACAGCAGCCCCAGTGGTATTGCAGCCCCAGTGGTATTGCAGCCCCTATATACAGCAGCCCCAGTGGTATTGCAGCCCCAGTGGTATTGCAGCCCCTATATACAGCAGCCCCAGTGGTATTGCAGCCCCAGTAATGCAGGGCCCCTATATACAGCAGCCCCAGTGGTATTGCAGCCCCAGTGGTATTGCAGCCCCTATATACAGCAGCCCCAGTGGTATTGCAGCCCCAGTAATGCAGGGCCCCTATATACAGCAGCCCCAGTGGTATTGCAGCCCCAGTGGTATTGCAGCCCTATATACAGCAGCCCCAGTGGTATTGCAGCCCCAGTAATGCAGGGCCCCTATATACAGCAGCCCCAGTGGTATTGCAGCCCCAGTAATGCAGGGCCCCTATATACAGCAGCCCCAGTGGTAGTATACAGGCAGCCCCAGTAATGCAGGGCCCCCCCCTCATGCTCCGGTCACTTGTAAAGCAAGTTATACTTATCAGTGCCCGCTGCCGTCCGCACCCGCATCTGCCGACATCCCGATCCTCCGTCTTCATGCGACTTCTTCCTGTTTCCTGTGCGCGTCGCCGGTAATGACGTCATTGCCTGCGACGCGCACAGAAGCAGGAAGAAGATGCATGAAGATGGAGGATCGCGATGTCGGCAGATGCGGGCGCGGACGGCAGCGGGCACTGATAAGTATAACTTGCTTTACAGGTGACCGGAGCATGAGGGGGGGGGCCCTGCATTACTGGGGATGCAGGGGCTGCTTTATACCGCTGTATACAGCAGCCCCCGCACTGACTCGCGTATAAGCCGAGGGGGGTACTTTTCAGCCCAATTTTTGGGCTGAAAAACTCGGCTTATACGCGAGTATATACGGTACATTAGCTGATATTCCATTCATTGTTTGAGGATAATTATATAATTATATTCTGCTCCCCAATTACTTGATTTACTCTTAAACTAAATAATGCCCTGGCTGCAATACTGTAAGTATTGAGCTTTGAGATTTACTTCTTATATCCATTTTACTCCAAAGACATACTGATAGGATGCTTGGATTTTGAGCTCCTTTGGGGACAGTATTACTGATGTATTTAAAAATATTGTTAAATTATTATTACTCTAATATGTATTGCGGTGCAGAAACCTGTAGGGTCCTAGTACCACAATACATGTTGCCAGATCAACAGCCGGCAGTTGACATCGGTGTCCAAATCACTGGCGGCACATGGCAATGTCGTCATTCGCTGCCCATCGTTTGCACACTGAAGTCAGCTGCTGGCTACTGTTTTGGCTGCAGAAAAGGATACACAGCAGGAGAGCAGGAGAGGGTGAGTGACATCATTTTTTCATGCATTAAAGAACAGCTGCCAAAGAGGGGGCATATATGCCAGTATAGGGGACATATATACAAGGATGGGGGATAAAATATATACCAGGATGGGGACATATATACTAGGATGGGAGACATGTATACCAGGATGGATCCAAAATGGGAGACATATATACCAGGATGGGGGGGACATATATCCTAGGATGGGAGACATGTATACCAGGAAGAGCCCTGAATGGTGGACATATCCACCAAGATGGGGACATATATACCAAGATGGGTACAGAGTGGGGGACATATATACCAGGATGGGGGATAAATATATACCAGGATGGGGACATATATACTAGGATGGGGACATATATACTAGGATGGGGACATATATACTAGGATGGGAGACATGTATACCAGGATGGATCCAAAATGGGAGACATGTGTATGTACCAAGATGGGGGACATATATACCAGGACGGGGGGACATATATACTAGGATGGGAGACATGTATACCAAGAAGAGCCCTGAATGGTGGACATATCCACCAAGATGGGGACATATATACCAAGATGGGTACAGAGTGGGGGACATGTATACCAGGATGGGCCTTGGATGGGGAACATATATACCTAGAAAGGGCCCAAGATGAGGGACATTCATACAGGATGGGGGACAGTTCTCCATAATGAGGGAGGGTGGGCATTATGTATGCCCTTATAGGATTTAGAATGCTACAAGGGTCCATACATCTAACCAACATGAAGGGAAGGGCGCCCAAGATCCACATTTTATCCATCTGACTCTACTAGTGCCATTGCTTCTGGGTGTTTACAAAATGATAAGGGGGAATGAAGTTTAGGATCACAGTGCAGAGATATCTTGTTGGTGACTTTATCCTGGTATGTGGACAATGTCACCGAGGACTGCTGGCAGGGCAGAGTCTGTTAGCTTACCACTGTGTCACACATGATAGGATTAGGTACACGGCTCAGCTGGCTGTCATGTGTGACACAGTCTGTTTATCTAATCTTATCATGTGTGATACAATCCACTGAGCTGTATAACTAATCCTATCATTTGTGATACAGACTGAGGAACCATGTACCTAAACCCATCATGTGTCTGCTTAGCCATGTATCTAAACCCATCATGCGTGATAGTCTGCTAAACCATGTGCCTATTACCACCATGTGTGATGCAGTTTGCTGAGCTGTGTATCTAACCCTATTATGTGTTATACAGTCTGCATATCTAATCCTAAACACATGATGGGACTAAATAGATAGCTCAGCATACTGTATCTCCATGGATCCACAGTCTTATTTTCTGTGTGTGTATGTAGTATGTATGTAGTATTGCATTAGTACTGTATGTAGTATGTAGTATACTGAACATAAATGAATAAATACTGTTAGTAAAGTTAGATTTTACAATTTCCAAAACTTTGACGAGACTGTGTATAGACTGAATATTTTGTAATGAACGTTGTATTATTAATCTTACGTTCATGTTTTGGGTTAAAAAATGTTTTATGAAGCTCAATCTTGTCAAATTTTAGAAAAACTGTTCTTTCTTTTAGTGAGATATTGATTTAATTGTTACTTTTCAAAGGAGGTGTACTCATTTATGTTGAACAATATAAATAAAATGTATTTACATATTGTCTGTATATTTTTATCCTTCTTGACAAATTGACTACATTCTTCTTTTTTCACACATCCTATTTGTTATGATGAATTAATTTATACGAGCACATACCGTATAGCAATTGAATTGTTTTCAGTAAACACAAAGAATCAATGGTTTCATTATTATCTGCTAGATGGGTGCCCGATGCACAATGCATCGGGATTCTAGCAGAGCGAGGACCTGACTCGCAATGGCCGCTTCGTGGCCAATGCTTCGCGCTGCTAAGGCGACTCGCCACGCCCGCTGCGCGGGCATAGCGAGTCGCCTTAGAGCTGCTCGCAATGGCCGCTGCGCGGCCAATGCTTCGTTCGTATCCACATGACCACGCTGACTCGCAGCGAGAGCGGTCTCAAAAGGGGCAAAAAACCCATTCGTGATTATATAATAGATTATATTTTAAACATATATGCTGATATATTAATACAAAAAAATGTGCAAAATAAAAATGTGTATTTATTAAGATGACACATTTCTGGTGTGCAAATTGTCTCTTTGGAGAGGAACGAGACTTCAACTCTAGTACAACCTAATGGAAGTAGCAACTCTAAAAGTCAAAAACGACCCTTTAACAAGCATTGTAATAGGATTTAGGATTTATACCAGATTAGAGCCTTAATTGCAGAAATGGTGTTTCGGGGTAATTGCCCCTTGTCAGTGCATACAGTCATGCTCATATGTTTATGCAGCCCGGCAGGGTCATTTGGATGTTTTTGGTTGTCATTCTGATTTTAAAAAGAGAAATCACAATAGTTTGACAATAAATATCTTCACCCAACCACTAACCATGAGTGGGAAAAAAGGTTTTTTGTTATCATTCATATTCTCTGAAAAAAGGCCAAGAAAGCAAAAATCTGCCTGGGTATGTAAACTTTTGAGCACAACTGTATTTAAAAGTACCAAGTAGGTGATGATTTATCAGTACATTTTGGAACCATTGTACATCCACAAGGTGTTTGACACAAATTTGCCATGTCAGCCTCTGATATTTGTCTTTGGTTATATAGATGAAAGAATGAATGATATGAATGAAAGGGTGGCAATAATGAGAATGCTATATCAAGTAAGAAAGGCGATTCCCCACCGAGATTACAAGCAGTGTCGGTCTGGCCAGCCGGGGTACCGGGTAAAGCTCTGGTAGGCCCCGCTCTTTGCACTCTCACTTGAATCAGTCAGACACAGGATGGGAAGGGCCCCTCCGCACTGTACAGTAAAATCACCAGGGGCCCATAGCTCAGATGTGGCCGCAGCCGACAGGTGAATGTGAGGTGTTAGCTCTGCAGGGGCAGAGGATGAACGCATACACTCCTGCCTAGCAGAGAAAATACCAAATACTACTGGATCAGCAGGACCTGCGATGGCATCACAGGCATGTGACTCAGATGGGTGGAGCCACAGAGTTTTGCCCACCAGGATGGAGCAAAATGTCAAACAAGAAGCTGGAGAAGATGAGAAGAATAAACAAGTGCACAAGAGGAATGCAGGGTATGTGAAAGAGGGATATAGAGGGCAGCAGGCTGTGCACAGGGATCAAAGATGCAGGGGGGATGGAGAGAGCAGCAGATGGGGATTGCAGAGGATGGAGAGTGCAGGGGGATGGAGAGAGCAGGGGGATTGAGGACGGAAAGTGCAGGGGGTTGGAGGATGGAGAGTGCAGGCGGATGGAGGATGGAGAATGCAAGAGGATGGAGGACAGAGGATGCAGGGTGGATGGAGAGTGCAGGGGGGATGGAGAGAGTACAGGGGGGATGGAGAAAGTACAGAGGGGATTTAGAGAATACAGGGGGGGTGGAGAGACAGCAGAGGGGGTGGGAGAGAACAGGGGGTGAAGAGAGAGCAGAGAAGTGGAGAGAGAGCAGAGAAGTGGAGAGAGAGCACAGGAGTGGAGAGAGAGCAGGGGATAGAGGATGGAGAGAGCAGGAGGGTGGAGAGTGCATGGGGATGGAGGATGGAGAGTGCAGGGGGGGATGGAGGATGGGGACTGCAAAGGATGGAGAGTGCAGGGGGAAGGAGGATTGATAGAGGATGGAGTCTGCAGAGGATGGAGAGTACAGGCGGATGGAGGATGGAGAGAGCAGGGGGAAGAAAGATGGAGAGAGCAGGGGGATGGAGGACAGAGAAAGCAGGGGGATGGAGGACGGAGAGAGCAGGAGGACGGAGAGTGCAGGGGCCGCTTCACTGACAAGAGTCGGATATGCACTTGTGATCAGCGCACAGGAAACGCAATCTGCAGCGTTTTCCTGTGCCCTGATCAAAAGCGCATATCCGACTCTTGTCAGTGAAGCGGGCGGCTGTGCTGTGCGGGGGGTAAGCATTAGCAATGAATGACACTCCATTGATGCTATGCGCTCAGGCTGCCAGATTCTACGTTTTTAACGGGTCCATCAACCTAAGGGCTTACACTAATGTGACCCTAGCCTAAGAGTCTGCCTCGAGAGCTTATTGTAAATGAAAGTGGATGTTACCAGTGTAAGATATGTAGATCAGGAAATCAGGCTATCAGTCATTACATGTCTCACACTGGTAATACCTCATTTCATTTACAATAATCCCTAGATACAGATTCTCAGGGAGGATGTTACATCTCATTTACATGTTAAGAAAAATGTGGATTATACATATTCATATATTAGTAATAATAATTGAAGGGAACATGATGGTTGTCACATGTTGCAGATTCACGTACAGCAGGTGTCAGCCACTTGTGGTCTCATTACAGGTATGCATGACTGCACTCCAAAGTCATACTGATTGGATGTTTAGATTGTGAGCCCCAATGGGGACAGTGTTGCAAATGTATGCAAAGCAGTAAGGAATTAATAGCGCTATATACATGAATAAATATTATTATTATTAATATTATGATGTTTCAAAGGAAAACATACTTTAAAAGCTGCCAGGAGCCAAGTCACGCTGGAGACTAGTCAGACAGGTGGGAACCTGGCGGCTTCTCCCCACCCGCTCCCCTGAAGTGATGGGTCTCGCCCTGCTTGGGTGAATAGGAGCGGGCAGGGTGAAGTCGTTGGGGGCCCGCCTCTCCAACTAGTCTTAGCACTTCATAGTCAAACACACATGTCTGTAATCATACAGCCAGTGAGTGTCTGATATATGCTGCTTGTGGAGTGGGCAGCATGTATCTGCTGTCAGGTTCCCTTTAATGAACCAAGAAAAAGGGGGAAAAAAATAACCAATAGAATATTTTCTTAACTGTGTGATCACTAGTGAATCACTAGATCATAATTACTGACCATGAGAAAAAGAGGCACATTCACTAACATAATATTATGTATTCACTGGTGAGTGGCACTGATGGTACTCACATAGATTAAAATTACACTTAGATTTTCTCCATTTTCCCCCTCAAAATGTTTCACCCCAGCTTAAGTATTGTCAAGGAAAAATAGTGCTCAGGATCACTGACATTTTGAAGCCTCCCGGGACCTCACTCCCTCGTCTCAACCTATCAAACGAAAGTGTCCACCCTTCTTGTTATGCGTCATGTGTTGGACTGATCTTATAGCCAATCATATGTGCTGCCATCAAATAAGCAAAAAGGTTATTAGATTGATTGCTCTCTTGGTCAGTTACTGTGTGCCACATCGTTAGCGCTATACTGATGGCACTCACAACTTGAAAATGTATATGCTTCGACACACAAAAAAATGAATTGGAGAAGAAAGGCTTGAAGCAAAGTCCACTTTTTCTTTTTGTACAAACCAATGTTTCAGCTGAATATAAACCTGGGAGTGCAGGTTGCAAGGGGGTAGGCTATGGACAACCGGGGATACAACAACTGGTAGGTGAATTCCCAGGTAGAGTTTCATATATATGGAGAACTAGATGGGAATAGTCTTTATGGTAGGATCCTGTGTGTTACTATATGTACTAGTGTGAGTAATATGCTCTATAAGAAGAAATGGCCAAGAGATTAGACGTGCTGGAGAATCCTTGAACCAAAATCTTGACTATGGGAGTTCAGCCGTTGCAAAGACTATGCAATCAGGAGTGACGTGACATGTATAAATGATTTCTGATGAGTAGCGGGTCTTCAGAGAGCCCTACGTATGATCTACTGGTTGATGAGGCACCCAAGTATGAGACACAATGAGTAATGGTAACTCTCCAGGAAACCTTATGTATGATTAAAGGGTGATGGCTGCGCCAGAGGGTCCTTTTAAATCTGGTGATCAGAGAGTAGCGGAGCCATCTGTGACACAACTTGTCAGAGACCTGCTGTCACCTTCTTACCCCAATCTTAGAACTACTTTTTTTTGGGAAACAGAATAGCAGACATAGAGAGCACTTACTTTCTAGACAGTACGAGTGGAATTCTATGTAGAACTTGGTGTGACTCTTGGTGTAGAGCGTCGCCTTGCAGTTCAGCAGTTCAATATATCCTTGTACATCAGAATCACCTGGATCTGAAAAGCAAGGGTGAAACATAACGACCATGATAAAAAATGCTACACTCTTATTACAATAGTAGAAAAAAGTACCCACTCCCAATAGTACAGTATCCAAGAAGACCTGAAAGTTTTATTATTGTCTCACTCAAGTTATACCCAGATCTCTACAGAATGAGGAGGGCAGAAAAAACTCCAGGTAGAGTAGAGAAAAGGAGGGAATTCAGTGTAATCTAACTTTAAACATAAGATTGCAGCACTCTAGTCGTCACTTTTTAAATGTTAAATTGCAAATTCAATGCCTTCACATCACAGGCAATCAATGTATACATCAATGCAAGCCGGAAGTCAATAGCACAACCGGGACCGCGGCATCCCCATGCACTGGACTGCCAGCAAGCTTAAGGTTAAAAAAGAGCATGTGAGTGTGTGAATGTGTGAGTGAATGTGTGAGTGTGAATGTGTAAGTGTGTGTGTAACTGTGTGTGTGTAAGTGAATGTGTAAGTGAGTGAGAATGTGTGCATGAGTGTGAATGTATGTGTAGGTGTGTGAGTGAGTGTGAATGTATGTGTGAATGTATGTGTGTGAATGTGTGTGAGTGAATGTATGAGTGAGTGTGTGAGTGAGTGTGTGAGTGAATGTGTGAGTGAGTATGTGAATGTGAGTGTGAGGTAATGTGTATGTAAGTGTATGTATAAAAAGAAGGTAGACCAGGTTGGGGACATCACTACAAAAGGGGACCCGGATGGGGGACACTACTACACTGTAGGGGCCAGGATGGGGACATTACTACAAAAGAGGACCATCATGGGGGACATTACTACACAATGGGGCCAGGATGGGGACATTACTACAAAAGGGGACCAGGATGTGGATGTTACTACAAAAGGGGATAAGTATAGGGGACATTACTACTCTATGGGGGCCAGGATCGGGGACATCACTACAATAGGAAACCAGCATTGGGGACATTACTACACTATGGGAGCAAGGATGGGGGCATTACTACAAAAGGGGTCCAGCATGGGGGGCGTTACTACACTATGGGGGCCAAGATGGGGACGTTACTACAAAAAGGGGTCCAGTATGGAGGACATTACTACACTATGGGGGCCAGGATGGGGACATCACTACAAAAGGGACCAGCATGGGGGATATCACTACAAAAGGGGATCAGGATGGAGGATATCAGTACAAAAAGGGGACCAGCATGGGCGACATTACTACACTATGGGGGCCAGGATGGGGACATCACTGCAAAAGGGGATCAGGACGGGGAAATTACTATATGATAAGGACCAGGACAGGGCATTACTACAAGAAGGGGATCAAGATGGGGTCCAGGATGTGGGACATTACTATAGGATGGCGACCAGTATTGAGACATTACAATAAGAAAGGGACCAAGATGGGGACATTACTACAAGAAGATCACGATTTGGACATTACTACATTGAGCAAAAAATTTTGGTATTACTAAAAATGTCACTTAAGGCCCAGTTACACACACAGATAATTGTGCAGAGATTGTTGGCAGATCTCTGGTTGCAGTGAAATCATGGACACATTGTTACATTTGTACACGGCCACAAAATGTAACAATATGGCCATGATTTCACTGCAACCAGAGATCTGCCAACAATCTCTGCACAATTATCTGTGTGTGTAACTGGGCCTTTAGTCCTACAAGCAATGCGACCTCCCCCCATATCAATTTTTTGCAATGTGCAGCCCACTAACCCAGCCGAGTTTGAGACCCCTCAAGCCAGCTCTAGATGTTCATTTGTTGAGCTGACTGCTTGTAACTGTGTTTTACACATTTGTAATATTTTTAATTATTCAGATTTCAGAGAACTGCTAGATGTGTAGCAGATAAAACATGGATTTTGGTAAAACTGCAGTGACTAGCCTAATTAATGATACATCGTTGTAGGCTGGAATCACACTGTCATGCAGCAAACACAAAGCGTGTTTGATGCATGACAGTGATGCGAGTGTAATGCGTGTTTGTTGTGAGTGTGGTGTGAGTGTGCTGCGTGTGGGTGAGTGTGCATGACTGATGCATGTGAGTGTGCTGCGTGAGTGCATGTGTGCTGCGTGTGAGTGTCATGCTGTCCATGGTCCTGAAGCAAACTTCAGGTCTACGGACAGCATTTTCCGGTGAATTCAAACTTCGCGGCTGTCAAAGCCACAGGGTTTGAATTTGCTGGTTTACCGGTACAGTAAAACATCATCTTGCTCTGCTGTGACAGCAGCGGTGCAAGATGATTAGTAAAAAAAACAGCAAATGTTAAATTTGTAAAAATTGTGGGGTTTTGCTGCTTATTAACCCCATCTGCAGCTGGTGTCTGCAGGGTTAATATGCAGTTTGTGGGTTGCCAGCATGTGTCCAGGGAGTGTCCACACTCCCTGGACACATGCTGTCATCACACCCTGGCTGTGCAGGAGTTAATACATGGTTAAAATCCAAGCCGGCAATTGTCGGGTGTTATAAATTCACTGTAAAAGCCGGTGGCGGTACTGTATGCAATTTGCATACAGTACATGCTTGGCAGAGTCCTGAACTCAATAGCAAATTGCGTACAGTACCAGCCGCTGTGGCCCTCGCCGAAACCTAAAAGATCTTGATCTTCCTTTATTCTCTGAATCACTCCTCCCTCTCACCGACCTACCCTGCGCTGACGACATTGACATTGCCACCACCCTGTGCAACACCACCATAACGAACGCGCTCGACCTAGCCGCCCCCCTCACTCTCCATGCTCCACGCATTAACAGGCAACCCTGGCACACCACCCTCACTAAAAACCTGAGACGGGCGTCCAGAGTCGCCGAGAGAAGATGGAAAAAGTCTCACACCCCCGAGCACTTTGCTCTGTTCAAGCAATCCATCACTGACTTCAAGACGGCACTCGCTACCGCCAAGCAAGTGTTCTTCTCATCCCTTATAACCTCTCTGTCCCGCAACCCCAAACAGCTCTTCAAAACTTTCAACTCCTTACTTCGCCCACCTGCTCCTCCCCCTTCTCCCCTCATCTCTGCTGAAGACTTTGCGACCTTCTTCAAGGAGAAGATCGACAAGATCAGAAGCAGCTTCGGTCCACTATCCCCACACCTCCCCTTCCCACCTACACTGCCCTCCTCCTCGATCAGCCACTTCCCCCCCATAACTGAAGACCAACTCTCCTCCCTCCTGTCAAAATCACACCTCACCACCAGCGCCCACGACCCGCTCCCATCCCACCTCATTCCCAACCACACCTCCATTTTCATCCCAGCCCTCACCCACCTCTTTAACCTTTCACTTAGCACTGGTACCTTCCCTCGGCCTTCAAACACGCCCTAATCACGCCCATCCTAAAAAAAACCTCACTTGACCCTACCTCTGTCTCTAACTATCGCCCCATATCTCTTCTCCCATTCGCCTCTAAGCTACTTGAACAACACGTCCACTCCGAACTGTCCTCTCACCTCTCCTCGTGCTCCAACTTCGACCGCCTACAGTCCGGCTTCTGACCCCTCCATTCCACCGAAACAGCCCTGACCAAAGTCACCAACGACCTTCTGACCGCCAAGAACAAACACCACTACTCCATCCTGCTACTCCTTGACCTGTCTGCCGCCTTCGACACGATTGACCACTCCCTTCTTCTCCGAATCCTGGAATCCCTTGGCATCACCCACCTTGCCTTTTCCTGGATCTCCTCATACCTAGCGGACCGCACCTTCAGCGTCTCCCACTCCCACACCTCCTCCTCACCCTACCCCCTTTCTGTCGGAGTCCCCCAAGGTTCGGTCCTGGGACCCCTACTTTTCTCCATTTACACTCTCGGCCTAGGGCAACTCATCGAGTCCCATGGCCTCCAGTACCACCTCTACGCCGACGACACCCAAATCTACCTGTCCGGCCCCGACATCACCTCCCTACTCTCGAAAATCCCTCAATGCCTTTCCGCCATCTCATCCTTCTTCTCTGCTCGCTTCTTTAAACTCAACATGGACAAAACTGAATTCATAGTCTTCCCCCAAGAAATTCCACCCCACCTCCCAACCTATCCATCTGCGTCAACGACTGCGCCCTCTCCCCAGTCCCCCAAGCCAAGTGCCTTGGGGTAATCCTTGACTCCTCCCTATCCTTCAAACCCCACATCGAGGCCCTCACCACATCCCTCCGGCTCCAGCTCAAGAACATCTCACGGATCCGCTCCTTCCTCACCCACGACACCGCTAAAACACTCATCCATGCTCTTATCGTCTCCCGCCTTGACTACTGCAACCTCCTTCTCAATGGCCTCCCGGCTAACTCCCTCACACCTCTCCAGTCTGTCCTCAACTCCGCTGCCCGACTCATCTATATGTCCTCCCGCTACTCCCCTGTCTCCCCCCTCTGCCAAGCCCTTCACTGGCTCCCCGTCTCCAAGAGATCCCAATTCAAAACACTAGCCATGGCGTACAAAGCCATACACAACCTGACCCCACCATACATCTCCGACCTGGTCTCCCGATACCTACCTTCACGCAACCTCCGCTCCTCCCAAGAACTCCTCCTCTGCTCACCCCTCATCACCTCTTCGCACAACCGAGTCCAGGACTTCTCCCGGGCATCTGCCTTACTCTGGAACTCCCTACCCAAACACGTCAGACACTCTTCTACCCTGAGTAGCTTCAAGTGTCACCTGAAGACTCACTTGTTCCGTCAAGCCTACAACCTGCCATGAGACCCAGGCGAACGCCCCATACCTGACATTCCCCCATCCTACTGTATCCTAACCCACCCCTCATAGACTGTGAGCCCTCGTGGACAGGGTCCCTGCCCCTCCTGTACCTGTACGTCCTGATCGCCTAGATTTAGTGTACTTGTTCTTGTCTCCCTCATCCTCATGTAAAGCGCCATGGAACCTAATGGCGCTATATAAATAAATAATAATAATAAATAATAATAATAATGAAGGTCAGGAGCTGTCCCTGCTGGCGCGGTGCTGAAATCTAAGCAGGGGACAGCTTCAGGTGCTGAAGTTTTGCAGTGCTTGCTGCTAAACTACAGAAGCCGGCGCCTGGCTCACGGAACCAATCCGGGAGGATCCAGTGCCCCATAACATGGGGGTCTATGGCCCGGATCCAACAAAAAATCAGATCCGTGAGCCGGATGCCGGCTGCTGGAGCTTAGCAGCGAGCGCTGCTAAACTTCAGCACCTGGAGCTGTCCCCTGCTGAGATTTCAGCACCGCGCCAGCAGGGACAGTTCCTGACCTTCATTAGCACAGCAGCTGGTACTGTATGCAATTTGCGTATAGTACCTCGGACAGCTCCTGAGTTCAGGACTCTGCCAAGCATGTACTGTATGCAAACATTACTGCCACTGGCTTTTACAGTGAATTTATAACACTCGACAATTGCCGGCTTGGATTTTAACCATGTATTAACTCCTGGACATCCAGGGTGTGATGACAGCATGTGTCCAGGGAGTGTGGACAGTCCCTGGACACATGCTGGCACCACACAAACTGCAGGTTAACCCTGCAGAGACCGGCTTATTAGCAGCATCTGCAGCCTCTGTGCTGACATGCAGCACAGAGGCTGCACATGGGGTTAATAAGCAGCAAAACCCCTCAATTTTTAAAATTTTAACATCTGCTGTGTTTTTACTAATCATCTTGCACCACTGATGTCACAGCGGTGCAAGATGATTGGTTAGTGTACCGGCAAACCCTGCAAAATCAAACTCTGCGGCTTGACAGCCGTGTAGTTTGAACTGATTTTTACAGCACAAGAGTGCGACTATCGCAATGTGATTTTCTCGCACCCATAGACGTTCATTGTCGCCTCGCACGGGGAAATCGCGTGCAATCGCAACATGCTGCGATTGCACACGCATTTCCCTCGCAATGCGAGAGTAATGCGAAGAGCTCGCACTAATGGGACCAGTATCATTTAATGATACTGGTCCGAGTGCAATTCGAGTCCCCCTCGCATTACATTTGCGCGAGGCACATGGACAGTGTGCCTTCAGCCATAATCAGTGTCTCTGCCCTTACATCAAAAGGAGTAGCAAAAACCCAATGACAGATTTCATTTAAGTAGTTTCCAGAAGTTCAGTCATATGAAAAGAATTCCCCACAGATAATAAAAGAACACCGATATTTCCTGACACCATAAGAAATCATATTTGATGAAATTCCCAAAGTCTCCTTACTGTTTTTTGAGACGAACTGGGATGTTACGCCAACTTGGAAAGTAGCAAATACAGGTGAGTGATCACTGGTAGTTATATCTTCTGTGCATCCTTCAAACAGAAACATATGGACATCAGTTAATGATATGCAAAGCATAAAACAGCCCAGTTACCTAACACATGTGCAGGGTTTAGCTGGCCTAAGAGCATTTGAAGGCCAAACTGATAGTATAAACTAAGCACAAAGCCTTGTAGATAGAGTCAAAGAAATTTGCAGTGCCCCGATCTAGCGGCCACATAAATAGTCTGTGGCTTCTGTATGGGAATCCCATTATCCTCCTATCTGCCAGCGTCCCTGGAAATGCTTATGATAAATAAGCCATGCATGCCGCAGCAGCATGACACATGCATCACGCTGCAAGGATAACAACATGCCAGGTCTATAAATCAGATGAGGCATTCCAGACCAGATTCCCTAGCCTAAAAATAGAAATAAAATAGTTGGAGTGCACATAGAGTGATATCCTCTTAGTTTAGCCACCAGGTGTCCCCCTTACATGGAAAGACTCACCTGGTCAGGTTGTATGAGTCACAACCAACTTTGACAGCTCTCCCCTGAGGTCACAGCAGTGCCCAGCCTGGGGAAGATAAGATGAACAAATAGAAAGCACTGAGTTAAAAAGAATCACCGCGCTGACCTCCAAAGATGACAAACAGAGTAATGGTGTATACTCTGTTTATTTAACCAGTTGCCTACGCGTTTCGTTGTGTAAATACAACTTCATCAGGCCCTGATGAAGTTGTATTTACAGAACGAGACGTGTAGGCAACTGGTTAAATAAACAGAGTATACACCATTACTCTGTTTTTCATCTTTGGAGGTCAGCGCGGTGATTCTTTTTAACTCAGCGCTTTCTGTTTGTTCATCTAGCCTAAAAATAGCAGGCCACAGCCACCCCAGAACTGAAGCCACTTTCACCTGCATCACTCCTGGCACTCCACCCCGGCTCTTCCTGTTGCGCTGGTGCATTGGCAAACAGAGTAATGGTATTTGGGGTTGATGCCAGTTATGTAATGCCAGCTTTCATCAAGTCCAGGGGTTAGTAATATTAAGATATCTATCAGATATTCAATATTACTAATCAATTCAGTGCTAAGAAAAATAAAGGCACCAAAAATATTTTTATATACCTTGGCTCTTCCCACCCTGAGAATACCAGACCCTGCAGACGGCTTCACCTTGTGGTTTGCAGCAATTGTACTGCCGAAAAAAACGTAGCCAAAATGTCCTGCGTGGAAATAGCCTTAGATTGCTTGAGCTTTCTGTACAGACTGATCTCGCTCCACGCAAGCCAGGACTATTAAACACCAGTGTGGAAGTTGGGACATACAAAACTAGGGGGCTGAATGGTGCACTGAACATCGTGATTAACAAATAAACATATCTGATTAAACTTCAGTTTCTGCAATATGGAGGCAGTGTTTAGATAAAAAAAGGTTTGATTTTTATAGGGGCTATATCTCCTACAACATTATGAGTTGTGCTGTCAGTTTGAGCTGACAAATTCTCTTTTAAATGTTATTTCCATCATTTAATTACTTTTTGATCTGTGGAGGTCACAAAGAGTTTTTTGAGAGCCAAAGGATTGCCCCATTGATTTAGCACTGCTTCACCTGCAGCATAACCCGATTCTCTTGCATTTGAAACACTAATGTTTTAAAGTACTAATAAAAAGAAAACAATGGTGAAAAGGTTGCAAAATCATATCTTCTCCTCAGCTCTCCCTCCTCCCTTCGGGGACAGAGAAATTCAGCCTCATGCAGCAGCAGTGACAGGAGGTGTGTCGGGGGCATGAACCCTGGGGTGCTCCAGAATCATCTTGCATTCTTGTCCTCTCATACTTCTGTATGGGCAGGGGGCATGGCTGCTGACTCCATGGTCACACTACAATACTGCCCCCGATATAACACCCTATGTAATGTATGAACAGGGCTGTTCTCCCTTCAAATAGCAATCATGTCACCAATGAGATATAAATACATGCTGTGATCTTCTGCTGTACAAAGATATGATAGTACATAATGTGTGCTGCTTTGTATCAGGCTTGAAGCAGAGGCAGAGCACTGCATTGATTGATTCATCACCGCCATGGTCTCCCCTCTGCATATCAACTTGGTAGCTTTGTATCCCCTGAAACTTTAGTACTATGCATGACTGAATTTCTCTGTCTCCAAAGGAAAGGGGGAGAGCTGAGGAGCAGATATGGATTTTATTGAATTATTGTATAAGTGATCTATAGATTCTAGAACTGTAGTGCCCAGCTTTGCTTCATCATGTAGGAGGGCAGGGACAGTACAAAAATGTTTTTATCTCCCCAGAATTCCCCTTTAATATGTTGTCCTCGATAAAAAGCTGCTGTGGTCATTTATCCCATGTCACTCAGCATTGTGTCTTTATTTTGTAGCCTGTAAACACTTTATAATTTCCTAGTCATGAACTAGAATTGAGTTGTGACCTCGCCATATTTTTATTAGGCCCAAAAGGTATGTTGTAACTTTTTCTAATATGTAATTTATCAGTATTGTTACTCTATTGTTTATTACAAGTACCAAAAAATACAAGATTTAAAAAAAAACGACAACAAAACCTCAATCACTGCAGGCTGACATAGGGGAAAAGCAGTTATGATACTACACAGGTGCACCACATGGACTTTCATGGTCCTATCATATATGAAAGGATGCAGCCAATATTCCTGTACCTTTGTGCATTTCAGTCCTATACATGTATCTTGCAAACTCTACTTAAAATATAGATATTTACCATATGATTGACATACAACATGCATCTGGGGGTAGGATCTCCACAGCACCCTGTCACACCAGGAAGGCAAATTATATTTTATCTAAAAAAAAAAAAATACATGTGAAAAATCATGCCATGGTAATCCTTTGTGTCAAGGTATACCCTTTGGGGTCAGTGCACGTTGGTTTAACCAGTTAGATACCGCTGAATGACAGTTGCACCTACAGTTGTGGCCAAAAGTATTGACACCCCTACAATTCTGTCAGATAATACTCAGTTTCTTCCTGAAAATGATTGCAATCACAAATTCTTTGGTATTATTATCTTCATTTAATTTGTCTTAAATGAAAAAACACAAAAGAGAATGAAGCAAAAAGCAAAACATTGATCATTTCACACAAAATTCCAAGAATGGGCCAGACAAAAGTATTGGCACCCTCAGTTGAGTCAACTTTAATCCATGTCAACTGGCTGCAAGTGTGATTTAGTTATTGCCAACACCTGTTAGGTGCCACAGGTAAGTTACAGGTGCTGTTAATTAAACAAATTAGAGAAGCATCACATGATTTTTCTAACAGTGTCAATACTTTTGTCCACCCCCTTTTTTATGTTTGGTGTGGAATTAAATCCAATTTGGCTTTAGGACAATTCTTTTTGTGTTTTTTCATTGAAGACAAATTACCGTATATACTCGTGTATAAGCCGACCCGTGTATAAGCCGACCCCCCTACTTTTGCCCCCAAAATCTGGGAAAACCTATTGACTCGTGTATAAGCCGAGGGTGGACCCCAGCACATTTATATAGCCCCAGCAGTGTGGTATACAGCCCCCAGCAGTGTGGTATACAGCAGCCTCCCCAGTGGTACATACAGGCCCCAGGAGGTAGTATACAGCAGCAGCCCCAGGGGGTATAATACAGCAGCAGCCCCAGGGGGTATAATACAGCAGCAGCCCCAGGGGGTATAATACAGCAGCAGCCCCAGGGGGTAGTATACAACAGCAGCCCCAGGGGGTAGTATACAGCAGCAGCCCCAGGGGGTATAATACAGCAGCAGCCCCAGAGGGTAGTATACAGCAGCAGCCCCAGGGGGTATAATACAGCAGCAGCCCCAGGGGGTAGTATACAGCAGCAGCCCCAGGGGGTATAATACAGCAGCAGCCCCAGGGGGTAGTATACAGCAGCAGCCCCAGGGGGTATAATACAGCAGCAGCCCCAGGGGGTATAATACAGCAGCAGCCCCAGGGGTATACAGACCTCCCCCCATCAGTAGTACAGGGCCCCAGCTGTATACAGCAGCCCCAGCTGTATACAGCCCCCCGTGGTATCCAGGGCCCCCCTTGCTGCACACCTGTAAAGTAAGATGTTAGTATACTTATAGCTGCCCTCGCTGCCGCCGCCGCCGCTCCGCTGCTCGGTCACCGCGCTGCTCCGGGTCTTCATGCTTCCTGTTCCTTCTCCGGCGCTCGAACAATGACGTCATTTCCTGCGCGCCGGAGAAGGAACAGGAAGACCCGGAGCAGCGCGGTGACCGAGCAGCAGAGCGGCGGCGGCGGCAGCGAGGGCAGTGATAAGTATACTAACATCTTACTTTACAGGTGTGCAGCAAGGAGGGCCCTGGATACCACGTTGCTGTATACAGATGGATTTGGAAGCACTTACCGTATATACTCGTGTATAAGCCGAGGGGGGACTTTTCAGCACATTTTTTGTGCTGAAAAACTCGGCTTATACACGAGTATATACGGTAAATGAAGATAATAATACCAAAGAATTTGTGATTGCAATCATTTTCAGGAAGAAACTGAGTATTATCTGACAGAATTGCAGGGGTGTCAATACTTTTGGCCACAACTGCAAATGAGTAACAGCAGAAATGTAACATGCAAAGAGAGCCAGCTTCCATACTGACGGGCCACACTGCAGATGTACAGTTATGTCCATTTATGCCAAGGGGTTATATTCCGCATGAAGAACTACAAGGAGTTCTAGAAGTGATATGTCCCTCACAGGGCCCTGATCTCAACATCATAAAATCTGTCTAAAATTACAAGAAGAGACAAAGATTTTCACAAGCCAAAATCTACACATCTGTGGTTGGTTCTCCAAGATGCTTGGAGCAATCTCCCTGCCAAGTTGCTTCAAATACTGTGTGTAAAGGCCCCGTTACACGGCTCAACATCGTGTTCAACATCGTTCAAAAGTGACGTGTTCAACGATGTTGAAATGACATCGTTAGTGCGTTGTTGCATGTAACCGAACGATTCAACTACGATAATTAGTCAAGCTGAAGTTGACAGGTTTATGAACATGTTCTACAACCTGACGACTTCAACTCAATCAACCTGCTGCATCGTACTGTGTGACACTGCGGTAATGATGTCACGGACGACTTCCCCCATTCGCAGCAATGAGCAGGGATCGTTCGCAGGGTTTGCGAATGATCCCTGCTCACAACATCATTGGTGAGCTGTCCACGATATCTAGACATGTGACATCTCACCAGTGATGTTGAATGGATCTCAAAAACGACCACGCATCCACGAGATCGCAGCCAACATCCTAACAACGTCGTCCCGTCTAACAGGGCCTTAAGTGTGCAGCTGCAGGCACACTATCCATGCACCTCGCGCGAGTGCGATGCAAGGGAAACTCGCATTGCACTCGGACCAGTGTTGCCCTATCAAGAAGGGCACACTGGTGCGTGTCCACTGCTCTGAACTCGCACTGCAAATCAAACGCGTATTTGTTGTGCAAAGGGCTAATGATAGTCTATGGGAGCGAGAAAATCTCGCACCCATACAGTACACTGTGCGACAGTCGCACGAGTGTGCCTAAAAAATCGCTTCAAACTCTGCGGCTGTCAAAGCCGCGGAGTTTGAATTTGCCGATTTCCTGTTACAGTTTACAATTATCTTGCAGCGCTGTGACAGCAGCATTGCAAGATGATTTTAAAAAACCCAGCTCCAGATTTATCTTTAAATTTCCCAGGTGTTGATGCACATCAACTGTATCTGCAGCCTCTTTGCGGCCTGTCAGCACAGAGGCTCCAGATGCGGTTAATAAACTGGATGCTACAGGGTTAACCCGCTGATTGTGTGGTGCCAGCATGTGTCCAGGGAAATGTGTGTCTTTATTAAATTCCATTAAATGCTGGCAGCTCCTTACTTCAGGAGCAGTCAGCGGTACTGTACGCAATTTGCGTACAGTACCAGCAGGGCAGGCTATTATAATGAGGAGCTGTCCATGATAGTGTACACAAATTGTGTATAGTACCAGCCACTGTGCTAATGTAAGTTAGGAGCTGTCCCTGCTGTCCTCATTATAAGAGCCTGCCCTGCTGGTACTGTACGCAAATTGCGTACATTACCGCTGACAGCTACTGAGACTGCAGATGCACTTAAAATGCATCAACACCCAGGGAAATTTAAAAGTAAATCTGCAGCTGGGCTTTTTAAAATCATCTTGCAATGCTGCTGTCACAGCAGTGCAAGATCATTTTAAACTTAAAGGCCGCTTTACACGTCATGATATCGCAACGCAACTACGATAAAAAGTCACATGGTATGGGCATTGCAGTTGATATCGTTTGTGCGTTGTGTCGTGTAAATGGGCAACGCGACTCAAAAACGATGCAACTACGATATCGTTTTTGGATTGTGCATGCTCTTCAACCGTGCAATATTGTCTAGGCGATCTGGCATGATCTTGCTGTGTGACAGCGCAACTACGATTTGGAGCGCAACTTTCCCTATTCACTACAATGTTAATTGGTCGTTCCCTGGGTTGCTCAGACACGGTGTGAAAAAGGGGTGTACTACATCGTAGTTGCTTGCCTGCCGATATCTCCCTGTGTGACATCTCCTATGCGATCTTGGAAAAGTGCCAAAAACGTGCACGCTCCCGTGAAATTGTATGCAATATTGTAACGATATTTCGACGTGTAAAGCGGCCTTTACTGGAAACCGGCAAATTCAAATTCCGCAGCTTTGACAGCCGCAGAGTATAAATTTACCGGCAAATGCTCTCCGCGGACCTGAAGTTTGCTTCAGGACCGTAGACAGCATCACACACCACAAACGCACTCACGCACCACACTCGCAGGACACTCACATGCATACAGCCATGCACACTCACCAGAAGCACCAAACTCGCACCACAAACACAAAAAACACGCATTACACTCGCATCACTATCGTTCATCAAACACGCTCCGTGTTTGATGCATGACAGTGTGCCCCCAGCCTACCAAGAAGAATTGATGCTGTTTTGAGGGCAAAGGAGGCGGTCACAATATTGATTTGATTTAGATTTTTCTTACTTTTACTCACTTTACATTTTGTTAAGTGATAAAAATAAACTATAAACATTTCTATTTTTTAACTCCTTCTTACTTTGCAGCATTTTTTCCACGACTGCCTAAAACTGTTGCACAGGACTGTACATCATGCCCAAATATTTTAACCCTGTCACACATTGTATAGACAGGGCTGAAGACTAGAAAGGTAAAATCTGGTTAATAAAAAATACATTTATTAATATCTGAAACACCTTGGACCACTTTTAAATTATACAAAAGTACCTGACATGATTTATATAATTACTAAAGAACCATCGACCACTAGGCAACTCTAGGGTTGCCACATACAGTATATTAGATAAATGGGCGGTTTAGGGTGTCCCTATTATCTCCTGATGGTAGATGTTAAATAAAGGATAGGGAATGTCAGAGTTCAGCATGCTCAGTCTTTCTGTTTTTTTAGGTGAGATAAGCCCCTGTCCAAGAAGTCACCTAAATAAAAGGAGAATAAATGGGTGATATCAACTTGAAATAACTCATGAACAAATAAAGTTAAGTTAAAACCAAGCACACCATTGCTTTTCTTATGAAATTCTCAAAAGGTTTGATGTGTCACATGCCCCTCTTCCCATTGAAAAAAATAAAGTTGGATCCAAAATGGCCGACTTCAAAATGGCCACCATAGTCACCACCCATCTGGAAAAGTTTTCCCCCTCCCATATACTAATGTGCCACAAACAGGAAGTTGATATCAATAACCATTCCCATTTTATTTAGGTGTATCCATATAAATGGCCCACCCTGTATATACACACTCAGCCACGTCAAACACACACACGTGCAAAGGAGGAGTAGTTGACAAACAAATATTGTTAATGGGGTATTCCAATAATTAAACAGTGATGACAGAATATAGGATCGGCCAGTAACCTGTGAAGCAATGAAGGGTCTTTTTACATTCTCCACAGGCAAAGCTCTGCTCTTATATGTGCCCTGTATCAGGTATTATATATACAATGCTGGACAATGCATGAACAATAGTAGAACTGTGTCCATGAAAATTAAAGGATAACATGGTGTCACCTAATGCCTTCCCCCTTCAGTCTCATAATTTGTTTTGGTCACAGTAAAATAACCTGAAAATGTTTAGTATGAACTTTTACAACTTTTTACTAGCAAATAAAGTGTAATTATTGAATGAAGACATGTTCTGAAAACCTTTGTGGTGCGCCTGCAGTCTGATTGCCACAGAGGTACTGCACCTAAGCCATAGGTAAGGAGGGAACACAAATGCAAGATACACACACACCTGCACTCAACACCCATCCTAACTCCTGGCCAGGAGATAGAAAGGGCGGAAGTGATCTCATATAATGAGCCCCATCTGCTGGCAGGAGGAGGGAAAAGGCAGAGGGGGGGGATAGAGGGTAGAAAAGCAGAGAGGAAGAGGAGGAGTTAGGTTAGACAGTCAGAGCTTAGTTAGTTCAGTTGGAGGGAGAAGTCTAATCTGAGAGGAACACCAAGAACAATGGAGTTCTAGGGGAGGCTTGTGCCAGGGGAGGAGTGGGACCAGTGGGTAAGTCGCCACGGAACCCTGGCCAGAGGGACCCCATTCCAGCAATCACTGCGAGGTTGTTGCTGGAGGAACTAGGTTGCAAGAGGCAACCGGCCCCGATCTGGCAAAAACTCTTTAAGGCCGAGCCAGAAAACCGGAGGCAGCTGAGCTGCAGGCTCAGTAGTCAACAACCGTGGACATTCTACAAAATGGTGGCAATACCTAGGATCAGAGGATGTATCGTCCATCACTCGACAGGGCCTTCAGCCACCTGCTTGAGACACTGTAGCACGAGGGCGCGGGGCAGGAGAAGAAAGTAGCCAGCACGGGAAGTCAACCTGGAAAGGCCTACAGAGGGGTGTCTCGGAGGAGTGAACCCAATTTGCTTGGGAGTTGACCTGATTGCTAACCCGGAAGACACGGCGTCCCGGCTGGGCAGGAACTGCTGAACTGTGAGTAAAGGTCAAGGAACTGCAACCCTCGTGTCCTCCTGTTATTTCCCACGTCCTCCTTGCCAGCGCCTACACCTTAACTATAACTATCATCATCCCTATAGACGATCACGCCAACCCTGGGGCCCCGCTTCACATGTGGCAAGTGATAGCATCCAAGCTGCCACACCATCTGCCCCAGAGGTCCAAATCAGCAGCACCAGCCATCCCTGGCCAAAAACCATAGATGGCGTCACGAAAAGACTTCTAAATCCCCTGTAAATAACCCATTCACTACATGGCCAGGGCCACGGAGCTGGGCCACAGCCACCGTGACCTCCCAGAAGTATCACTATCCCGGCTACTGAGTAACCCGACCCTTGCGGCCATTGCACTTTCCTTTCCTTGCTGTCACTGTTTCTATTGTAGCTGTAAATTTTCAACATCTGACCATCAAATAACCATATTACTATCAACCATTATTCTTCATGAATTTAACCCATACTATGCGCAGGTTACTTACTCCTGTTGCTTTCTGCTTTGTGTAGCAATAACGGTCTCTTGTTCCTCGCTCATAGCGGTATGTTGGGGAAATGTGATCTCTTCTTCATCTGCAATGAGATATATATTGAAATCTTACCATATTGTACTTGTTATACTATCTTTAAATTGGCTTCCCACTATATCTTTATTTTCTTCTGGACGTTATTTTGTGTGACTTTTTAATACATAGTTATTACAGTTTCTCCTGCTTATTAGTGCAGCCTTTCTTGTTAGGCCCCTTCACATCACGTTTTTTGCACATCCGTGGTGATCCTTGAATTTCAACGATCACATGGAGAGGCACAGATTTGTGCCAACAGACGCCACTGATGCCCACGGATCCATTTTTAGCACGGATCTGTCATCAGTTAGCAGAAATAGGGCTGTACCTTGCTTCTGAGCATGCGCAGTACAGCAAATCGGATCCGTTTTACAGATCCGATATTTTGTCAGATCCGTTTTGATCCATCACCATAGAGCTCCATATTCATTTTAACAAACAGCAATGAATCCATTTCTGTCCGTTTCTGTCCGATTTTTTCAAGCCAGGCCAAAATCAGAGCAGGATCCGATTTTGGGTACGAGAAAAATCTGACACAAACGGATCCATGACAAAACTAACACAATCGGATGCCAATAAGGACCAATCCGTGCACATCCGTGCCCATAGGGATACAAGGAGACCAAATCAGATACTTGGCTATCCGTTTTAGGACGGATAGGCACAGATCCATGAAAAATGTGATGTAAAGGGGACCTTAACTGCACTGTTCTCAATATGAGGATTGATGGAGGAGTATATCACCGGATCTGTCCATCAGACTCCTTCAGTTGAAAGCTGCTTTTCCCATTTTGGTGTTTTTCAATTAGAAGAAATTGATGGACAGGTTTGGGGATTCAACTGTGTCTGAACTTTTTGTTCTTAAAGAAGATGAGTTGCTGCTAGATGTCTCCTGTAGTAGCCTATTCTTCTGCACATGATGAGGTTCCCTGTTCTTAGGGCTGTCAATCAAATCACACAAGTTTAAGGTGTGGTAAGCTTAGTCCTTTTGGGTATGACAGATAAATCATGATTATAGAGCAGCCACCTTTACAGCTTCTATCACTTAAAACTAATTTAAAGAGGACCTGTCACCTCCCATAGATGTTGATCTAATTGCAGCACTGAATTCAGCATATCTGCTGCATTCAAGCAAGGGGTCCCCCATCCTTTGATCCCCCCTGTACTCCGAGATAATTGATTTACAAAACTTACAAACTGGAGCCGGATAGGAGGGGTCTAGTGGCTGGAGCCACCTCTCCTCACAGGGGAATCTCACGCCCCCTGTATAACGTATCCTCCCTTCGCCGCCTCCTCCCTGTCAGTCATGGTCTCCCTTGCCTGCTGCCTGCCAAGCAGGACACAGGCGAGGGAGCGTTTTGTGACGATGCTGTCATAGACATAGAGCAGGGTGGGTAAAGGAGTTCACGTCACCGCAGGAGGCGGGACAGACGAACAGCATCATCACAAAATGCTCCCTCGCACTGCGCCTGCGTCCTGCTGTAAGTTTTGTAAATCAATTATCGGAGTACAGGGGGGATCAAGGGATGGGGGACCCCTTGCCTGAATGCAGCAGATATGCTGCATTCAGTGCTGCAATTAGATCAGCATCTATGGGAGGTGACAGGTCCTCTTTAACAATTTAATAATTATATATATGTATGAATTTCTTACAGGCCTATAAGCCCTTGCTGCATTTTCCCCTGATAAAGCCGACGATACATTTTGGGTGATGCCTAGTGATTAGCAACTGTAGCTGTTACTATTCGTTACTTGCACGGATAGTACAGTATTAGCGATACTTGTTACTCGGCGATTGAATGTTAGGCTCTCTCTGGGGGGCACAGCAAGATGTTTTATGCAGTAGAAACACAAAAAAGCCCACCCTACCACCCTGTCCCGGAAATACATGACTTATGGCCAGTTGTGTGTGGGTGGAGACATCACTAATTAACATAGGACTCGCTATTCGCACAAATATGTGAGTATTAAAAACTGCTCGTTACAAGTATAGCGAGTGCGAATATTTCACTACTTGCTCATCACTAGTCATGCCCCTTCTGTGATCTAGTGATCCCGTTTTTATTAATTCCTGGATACTCCAGTATAGCATTCTTTACAGACTGACATTGGGTATTGGTTGTGCTGGTGATGTGTTAGTATTTGCACAATTTGCACATTGTACTTATTATGCACCAATCATGTGTTTGTCAAATCACTTGCATACTGTTCACACTGTGCATTTATTCCTGATGATGGTGATGTGTTAGGTAATTTGCACATTTTATTTGGTATGTGCCAATCATGTGTTTAAACACTTGCATAGTCTTCATACACTGCATGTATTCCCTCAGAACCTTTCTTTCTTATGCACACCATATTCAGCTGCAATCCAGATACTTTCATGTCTATAATCAGAATGTCTTATACATCATTATGTTGGCATAGTTATTAACATAGCAACTACTACACTTGAATAATTGCACTCTATATTTGCATTCTAATGAGATCAAGAGGTGTTTTTTACTGAGGCATCTTTTCATTGTACATCACTAATGTACAGTGTTGGCCAAAAGTATTGACACCCCTGCAATTCTGTCAGATAATACTCAGTTTCTTCCTGAAAATGATTGCAATCACAAATTCTTTGGTATTATTATCTTCATTTAATTTGTCTTCAATGAAAAAAACACAAAAAGAATTGTCCTAAAGCCAAATTGGATATAGTTCCACACCAAACATAAAAAAGGGGGCGGACAAAAGTATTGGCACTGTTAGAAAAATCATGTGATGCTTCTCTAATTTGTGTAATTAACAGCACCTGTAACTTACCTGTGGCACCTAACAGGTGTTGGCAATAACTAAATCACACTTGCAGCCAGTTGACATCCTTAAAGTTGTCTCAACCTCTGTCCTGTGTCCTTGTGTGTACCACATTGAGCATGGAGAAAAGAAAGAAGACCAAAGAACTGTCTGAGGACTTGAGAACCAAATTGTGAGGAAGCATGAGCAATCTCAAGGCTACAAGTCCATCTCCATAGACCTGAATGTTCCTGAGTCTACCGTGTGCAGTGTCATCAAGAAGTTTAAAGCCCATGGCACTGTGGCTAACCTCCCTAGATGTGGACGGAAAAGAAAAATTGACGAGAGATTTCAACGCGAGATTGTGCGGATGGTGGATAAAGAACCTTGACTAACATGCAAACAAGTTCAAGTTACCCTGCAGTCCGAGGGTTCAACAGTGTCAACCCGTACTATCCGTCGGCGTCTGAATGAAAAGGGACTGTATGGTAGGAGACCCAGGAAGACCCCACTTCTTACCCTGAGACATAAAAAAAACAGGCTGGAGTTTGCCAAAACTTACCTGAGAAAGCCTAAAACGTTTTGGAAGAATGTTCTCTGGTCAGATGAGACAAAAGTAGAGCTTTTTGGGCAAAGGCATCAACATAGAGTTTACAGGAGAAAAAAAGAGGCATTCAAAGAAAAGAACACGGTCCCTACAGTCAAACAGGCGGAGGTTCCCTGATGATTTGGGGTTGCTTTGCTGCCTCTGGCACTGGACTGCTTGACCGTGTGCATCGCATTATGAAGACTGAAGACTACCAACAAATTTTGCAGCATAATGTAGGGCCCAGTGTGAGAAAGCTGGGTCTCCCTCAGAGGTCATGGGTCTTGCAGCAGGACAATGACCCAAAACACACTTCAAAAAGCACTAGAAAATGGTTTGAGAGAAAGCACTGGAGACTTCTAAGGTGGCAGCAATGAGTCCAGACCTGAATCCCATAGAACACCTGTGGAGAGATCTAAAAATGGCAGTTTGGAGAAGGCACCCTTCAAATATCAGGGACCTGGAGCAGTTTGCCAAAGAAGAATGGTCTAAAATTCCAGCAGAGCATTGTAAGAAACTCATTGATGGTTACCGGAAGCGGTTGATCACAGTTATTTTGGCTAAAGGTTGTGCAACCAAATATTAGGCTGAGGGTGCCAATACTTTTGTCTGGCCCATTTTTGGAGCTTTGTGTGAAATGATCAATGTTTTGCTTTTTGCTTCATTCTCTTTTGTGTTTTTTCATTGAAGACAAATTAAATGAAAGATAATAATACCAAAGAATTTGTGATTGCAATCATTTTCAGGAAGAAACTGAGTATTGTCTTACAGAATTGCAGGGGTGTCAACACTTTTGGCCAACACTGTATGTCAATAAGTAATAAGACTCAAGACCGAATAAGCACATGTATTAGGCCCCTTTCACACTGGCCTTTTAGTCCAGATCCGACGGATCCAGACAAAAAAAGCGCATCTGCCGCCTAATGGCCGCACTTGTGGCACACTTGCGGCAAGCCCCATGCATTGTCTATGGGGCTTGCAGCAGGTGCAGCAAGTGCGGTATAGCCGCGGTTCCGGCACTTGCGGCAGTTGCGGACACGAAAAAAACAGTGGTCAGCTGCATTTTTTTTTCGGTCGCAACTGCCGCAAGTGCTGGAACAGCGGCTATACCGCACTTGCTGCACCTGCTGCAAGCCCCATAGACAATGCATGGGGCTTGCGGCAAGTGTGCCGCAAATGCCGCCGTTAGGCGGCAGATGTGGTAAATCTGCCGAATCTGCTGCAATTTGACAAAAACGCTATTGTGAAAGGGGCCTTAATCTGTTTTTCTAGAAATTTGACAGATTAGGTGGACCTGGGTCCTATACAGACTTGGTTAGTTTTTGTGTTATGGATATTTTTGTGCCTTTTAAAAGGTTTATATCATGTCTTTTTGGCTTGTAAAGTAACTAAAATATTATTCAGGTGTTCCCTTTGGTCTACAAACCTTTCTTTAACTCTCCTTTCTACATATGTATTTAAGGTTGATCCCAATTTAAAGTGGTTCTGTTTTTAGGGCTGTCAATCAAGCCATGTAAGGTAAGACTAATGAGTAATGGTAAGCTTGATTGGACTCTGCACCATCTCCACCCCCTTTGATTTGATAGAAAAAATTAGCAGGCATTAAACTTCATTTTGATATTTTTGTTAAAATCACACATTGACATTGAGCCTGAGCTCAGCACTGTCCCTTTCTGAGGTAAAATGATACACTAATCCGCTGTGAACGCTATGTAGGCCCCACCCCCCACCCTTCTATGGCCGTTTCAGTGTGTGGAGCTGAAGACGGATTTCCCTGACAACCAGCATATGTCAGGTTTAGAAACAGCCTAGTGGGGACATCTTCTGGAAGGTATTTGAAAGGTTTTCCTCCAGATTTCATGTATGAAGTATATTTGAAAGTTTATTATAATCACTTTCTCTGCATTATTATTAAATATAAATTTAAAACGGAGGTTACATTTTAAGTTTAGAGCATTGCCTAACATTACTTACTGAAGTGGAGGAAGACTTGACTTTCCTTACGTTCCATATTTAACTGGTCATTGGGCAGAAGGTCTTGGTATTGCTGTAGTTTGATTTTGTGAACAATATTTTCTGCCTCCTATTAATTACATAGGGACAAAATACAACTAAATTGGTTAATCAGTATATATATCATGTACTACTCATCTTATCCAATAAGTACATAGAACGCATTGCTAGGTTAATGGGTGGCGGATTAATATAATTCCAGATCCAGAGCTGGAAGTGTGTGGCAGATCTGGCTGTCATTATCTATACCACTTACAGTGTTCGGCAGTTGAACACGATAATTAAGATCTCCGAGCCAAAAGAGATGAGTAAATCGATGGGAGATGTTGAAAGGGTTCAGCTTCTTGTCACCCAGGACCAGGAAACGCAGTATGTTAAAGTAATTCTGCTTTCTCCTAATTGAGAGAAAACAACAGATGTGAGGATTATAATCGCATGCTGATTCTACACTGAGCTATACTGTATACTGTAGAAATCAAGGATAGAATAAAAAAAACATGAGACATACATTTTTACATTAGGGCACCTAACAGACCCTTGGAAATTTGATTTAATAGGTGGAATTGTGTCCAATATTTTCTACCCAAGAAGTCATTAGGAGGACTCCCCAATTAAAACCAGACAATTTGCTGAGTTAAGGCTGCCTTCACATTGCGGGTCAGATCCGATCCGAGGCTGTCAGGATAAACCTGACAGCCCTGGATCCGATCAGCACACAGAACCAAAAGGCTAATATGCCCTCCGGTCCGGTGTGCACCCGGACACAGCTGCTGCCACTGATGAATCAGGACCGCAGCTGTCAGGGAGCTAGCCGCGGTTCTGAAACAACTGCGGCGTGCAACCACAGGTGTCCGGTTTCCGGATCCTCCTGGACCGGTGCAATCTGGCCCCATATGCTCCCATGTTAGGGAGCGCCGGATTGCCCCGGATCCGGGAGGATCCGGGCAAACCTAGGGCAATCCGGGAATTGCCAATTAGAGGAGGTATTCTCCTCTTGGACACATAAACGATGCAAGTAGCGTTTTGGTGTTTGTGAGAGAATTCTGAATTCCCAGATAGATAGAAACTGGATGTCAGAGAGCTGCCATCCGGCTTCTATCCGACCCCATAGGCTACTATGGGGCCAAAAACCGGTCAGGGGCTGTCCGGTTTACACGGACAGCCTCGGATCGGAACCATCCTGCAGTGTGAAGCCAGCCTAAGAAGTGTTTGATTGCACATTTTTAAGCAGCCCTGACTTCTGAAAAACAGGGCTCTGTCAGCACATAAAGACTGTTCAAACTAAGTGCAGGCCCTCAGTGCGTCATGGCGGGGCTAATCATTTATGTACACCTTCCCCCTGCTTGGATTCTCTCTATCTCCGCCATCTCTTTTTTGATTGACAGCTCTGGCTTTATGGAGCCACAGAAGGCTGGAGATAGAGGGAAAAACTGGTGGGAAGGTGTACTTAAATGTTTGCCCAAAATATGATGCACCAATCAACTGTTCTTAGTTTGAATAGTCATTCCAAGTCCCTTAAAGGGAACCAACCACCCCAAATGACCCCCCCGACTATTAATATCGTTCCCTAGACCCAGCACATACATGTGCTGCAAGGTTTTTAGCTAAAAAAACTGTTTTTTAAAAGTGAAGATAATGCTTTATAAAGATTATAAAGAAGGGACGGGTGGGCGTTACTGAGCTGTGGCTAAAGCCGAGATTCTGCTGCCAGTCATCCTCGTGTGCTCGTCACAGCAGTAACGGCCAGCCCTTTTTGCAGCGTCCCAGGCTGGTGCACGGGATGTCATGCCCGTGCACACGTCATCAGCTACAGCCGGGTCGCGAGCGCGCGCTCTGACTTCCACAGCCGAGCGCAGGAAGTCAGAGCGCGCGCTCGCTACCCGGCTGTAGCTGATGACATGTGCACGGGCATGACATCCCGTGCACCAGCCTGGGACGCTGCAAAAAGGGCTGGCCGTTACTGCTGTGACGAGCACACGAGGATGACTGGCAGCAGAATCTCGGCTTTAGCCACAGCTAAGTAACGCCCACCCGTCCCTTCTTTATAATCTTTATAAAGCATTATCTTCACTTTTAAAAACCAGTTTTTTAGCTAAAAACATTGCAGCACATGTATGTGCTGGGTCTAGGGAACGATATTAATAGTCCGGGGGGTCATTTGGGGTGGTTGGTTCCCTTTAAATAGTCTAGATGATTTGACTTTTTTCCTTTTTTCCCTAGTGGTGACATCTCAGGTATCCAATATATGTGTGCCATTGTGCCAATTATCTCTAAGGGCAATGTACCGTACCTAGAGACAGGTTCTCAAAAATAAAATATACAGTGTAATAAATTCTTATCAAGATCACACCTTCATTTTCCTGTTGTTGCAGAGACTAAATGTTAGGCTATGTTCCCACTGTGCATTTGTGCTGCGTTTTTTTGCTGCATTTTTGCAGCATCAACACAGTACCCACAGCTTTATCATTAAAGTCAATGTGATTTACAAAAAACTGTGCCCACATGTGCTGTAGAAATTGCCTGCATTTTTAAAAGTCCTTGTCAATTAACATGCCGATGTTTTGGCTGCGTTTCCCCATAGATTCCATTATAAACCCCCAAGAAAAGCATTACAAACAGACTGCTATTCCCATAGTCTGTTTGTGATGCTTTTTTCCTGCGATTTCCACAGCAAAAATGCTGCAATAATCACCATCCCCGGTGAGCCCACTGTGATCCCTGGTGATGTCTTCCTCCGAGCACCAGCAGAAGCTGCGTGATTAACTTTCAGGACCTGTGCCATGGGACTGGTCATGTGACTCACAGCTTCTGCCGGTGCACGGAGGAAGACATCAACGAGGAACACCAGGGAAGGTGAGAAAGTGTGTCTGTCTGTATGTGTCTATCTGTGTGTATCCCCTCATTTGTGCTGTGTTTATGTGCAGCGTTTGTAAGGGCTTGGACACACTCTGCTACTTACATGCGAGTCTGTCGGACGAGACTCGGAAGAGACTGGATCAGTGACCCTGAATGGCCTCTCCCTCTCTGGACAGAGAGTGAGATGCTGCAGAAAATCACAAGCGGCTGACACTCCCGTCCGGACAGGGAGAGGCCGTTCAGGGTCACTGCTCCAGTCTCTTCTGAGTCTCCACGACAGACTCGCATGTAAGTAGCAGAGTGTGTCTGAGCCCTAATGTGCACAAATGCAATACATTTGTGCTGCTTTTGGCTTTACACAGCTGCTTTTATGCAGTTGATAATGCAGCACAAAAAAATACATCCAGTAAGCACATTGTCTGTTTATTGTGCTACAATTATAAGGCTATGTTCAAGTACAGCTGAAGGAGCTGCTATTGGTGCTTTAGGCCGGTTTCACACCACGGTTAAATCCGATCCGGGGCTGTCAGGGGTGAACCTGACTGCCCTGGACCGGATTAGCAAACAGAACCAGAGGGCTAATATGCCCTCTGGTCCTGTTTGTAGCCGGATGCAGCCAAGCCCCTGAGAAATGGTGCTGAACCACTTCACAGGGGACAGCTCCCTGGTGCTGAAGTTGAGCGTAGCTCACACTGAACCTCAGCCACAGGTGTCCGGTTTCCGAATCCTCCTGGATCCTCCTGAATCGGGGCAATCCGGCGCTCCCTATCATGGGAGTCTATGGGGCCGGATTGCCCCGGATCTGGGAGGATCCAATTTGGGCTGATTTTTTGCCCCGGACACAAAAATGCTGCAAACAGCATTTTCGTGTCCGGGAGAAAAATCCGAATACACCTGCATCCTCCTGGACAGATGGAAGCTGCCATCCGGCTCCATAGCATACTAAGGGGCCAAAATCTGATCCGGGGCTGTCCGGTTCACAACGGACAGCCCCGGATCGGGCTTAACCGTGGTGTGAAACCGGCCTTAGGGATAATTTGTGGACATCACAGAATCTGCTGGACCATGTGTGAGCCTGCTGAAGCAAATGATTGAAGCACATCCTGGATTATGGAGCCCAATATTTCTCCTTAGGCAATATGCACACATTGAGTATTTGGTGAATTATTTTACCTCAGGATTTTTAGCCAAAACAAGGAAGGGGGTGATAAATACAGAAGTGGTGATGTGTTTCGATTATACTTTTCCTCTGATTGTTCCACTCCTGGTTTTGGCTACAAATAGTGAGGTAAAAAACTCGCCAAATACTCAGTGTGTGCACGAGGCCTAAACAACCTTCTACCAATAGTGCAGAAGCACATTGAGATTAATATGCTAATATCTAAATATGTGTATACTATGATTTGGGCTACTGTGATTTTACATTTGAACTGGTCTTTAAGGCTGTTAACACAATGAGTTTTTAGTGAGTTTTTGATTATTTGTATTTTCGCTGCTTCAAAACCGCAGCATTCCAGCAGAGTGAATGGGATTTTTAGAAATCTCCTGCCTGCTATGCTTCTTTTATATTCAGCATAAACTGATCTGTGGAGCGGGTTTCAATTCCACAACATCAACTTCTCCTGTTGATATGCTGAGTTTTTTGTGCAGACTTTCCCCATAAACCTGCATTAAATGTGGAACGTCTGCAGGTAAAAAAAACCCCACACTTGTCTTTATAGTGTGTTTCTGCAGCTGAATCACATCAAGAACACATTTAATCCACACCTAAGTAAAGCAATAAAGTTTTGTTAAAGCCAAATACCAGGAAGTATTAAAAGCAAACTAGCTTTATTTAAAGAGGACCTGCCACCTCCTGGTGCTATGCTAACTGAATGCAGTACTGAATGCAGCGTGTCTGCAGCATTCAGGGAAGGGGTCCCCCATGTCTCTAGCCCCCTGTAAGTTGTAAAAAAGACTTTACAAAGTGTACAGATAAGGAGCCCGGAGGGACTTACTCAGTAATGTGTCATTGCTGTTGTATGATGTCCTCCCCGCCTCCAGCCCTCTCTTGTTCAGCCTCCTGTATGTGTCCATCGCTGTTGCCGGTGTCCTCCCTGCCTCCAGCCCTCTCTTGTTCAGCCTCCTGTATGTGTCATCGCTGTTGTATGGTGTCCTCCCCACCTCCAACCCTGTCTTGTTCAGCCTCCTGTATGTGTCCATAGGGCTGGAGGTGGCACAGATAGGGTTGGAGGAGGGGAGGACACCAGCAACAGCGATGACACATTACTGAGTAAGGCCCTCTGGACTCATTATCTGTACACTTTATAAAGTCTTTTTAACAGGGGGGACCAGAAACATGGGGGACCCTTTCCCTGAATGCAGCAGACACACTGCATTCAGTGCTGCATTCAGTCAGCATAGCACTAGGGGGGGTGACAGGTCCTCTTTAAAGCATTACCCAACAAAAAGGGACAAAAATCACAGAGTCAAAAACATGATAAAATGCATGTTAAAATGACATACACAAAAACACAATAAAAAAAACACAAGTAAGCTAATTTCCACCTAACTTGCATTATAGGGGCAGATATTCTGCAACATCAAAAAGTCACCAAAAGCTCATAGTGAGAGCGTAGCCTAATCTTCTCAGTGTATTACCTGAGGCGAGTGTACTAGTCTGAATATACGAGTGTATACTGTGATTAGAGATACCCTGACTCAGCATAATCTCTGGCTAGCCATAAATTGGGTCTGTGGTAACTGAAAGGTCAGTGATATACATGTAAAGATGTTTATCTATGAGCAACGAGTAAAGGGCACTTAGGGACAGCTGACGGTAAGCGGGGCACAAAGTCTTTAAATATATCCCCGGCACACAATAAAAGAAGAGAGATGATTATCCTTTTTGTGTTTTTTATTTTTGAAGGTGAAAAACAGGTTGTATCACACAACGTTTCGGCTCCAGTTGAGCCTTTCTCAAGTGAGAAAGACGTGTGTGCACGTCGAAATGCATCGTGGGTTTTGAGAGCCTTAAGCTTGAATAATTATAACTGCAATTATTTTAATAAAGTCCGGAAAAGAAGCCAGCATCAGAGATCTTCCTTACCTCAGCGCCCAAACATACACCACGCTTCCATCTTTTTGTAACCTCCACAATAAGACAGAGACCTAGATTAGGTTTCCTTTGAGAATTTATACAGCTTTAACATAGTAATAAAGCTTACCCTACGTAATAGTAATACAGAATACAGACTGATACGGACCTGTGTCTCCACCTATATTGAGATGGATTGAGACCTTATCGGTGTATTTCTAACATGTGCTCTAATCGGGTATGTCTTGTATAACTTTCATAACCAACATACTAGTGCATCTCAAAGAATTAGAATATCATCAAAAATCAAGGTAATATTGCAATGTTTCAGGGCATTTTTGCGAGGCCTGAAACGTGTTGACTAAAAAATGAATATTGTATTCACCCTTTGATGTCTCTTGAAATACGACAGCACGGTTTTTAACCCTTCATCGCCCCTACTTTAGTTTTCTGAGGTAATCACCTTCGGAGTTTCTTTGGCTGTAAGCCATAATCAACAGTAACAGAAATAAACGCTTAAAATAGATCACTCTGTCTGTAATGACTCTATATAAGATACAATGCGTTGTGAAAGTATTTGGACCCCTTGAACTTTTCAACCTTTTGCCACATTTCAGGCTTCAAACATAAAGATATAAATTCAAATTTTTTGGTGAAGAATCAACAAGTGGGACACAATCGTGAAGTGGAATGAAATTTATTGCATATTTTAAACTTTTTTTAACAAAAAAAACTGAAGTGGGGTGCAATATTATTCGGCCCCCTTGAGTTAATACTTTGTAGCGCCACCGTTTGCTGCGATTACAGCTGCAAGTCGCTTGGGGTATGTGTCTATCAGTTTTGCACATTGAGAGACTGAAATTCTTGCCCATTCTTCCTTACAAAACAGCTGGAGCTCAGTGAGGTTGGATGGAGAGCGTTTGTGATCAGCAGTTTTCAGCTCTTTCCACAGATTCTCGATTGGATTCAGGTCTGGTCTTTGACTTGATCATTCTAACACCTGGATACGTTTATTTTTGTACCATTCAATTGTAGATTTTGCTTTATGTTTGGGATCATTGTCTTGTTGGAAGATAAATCCGTCCCAGTCTCAGGTCTTTTGCAGGCTCCAACTGGTTTTCTTCCAGAATGGTCCTGTATTTGGCTCCGTCCATCTTCCCATCAATTTTAACCATTTTCTCTGTCCCTGCTGAAGAAAAGCAGGTCCAAACCATGATGCTGCCACCACTATGTTTGACAGTGGGGATGGTGTTTTGAGGGTGATGAGCTGTGTTGCTTTTACACCAAACATATCGTTTTGCATTGTGGCCAAAAAGTTCGCTTTTGGTTTCATCTGACCAGAGCACCTTATTCCACATGTTTGGTGTCTCCCAGGTGTCTTGTGGCAAACTTCAAACGAGACTTTTTATGGATATGTTTGAGAAATGGTTTCTTCTTGCCACTCTTCCATAAAGGCCAGATTAGTGCAGTGTACGACTGATTGTTGTCCTATGGACAGACTCTCCCACCTCAGCTGTAGATATCTGCAGTTCATCCAGAGTGATCATGGGCCTTTTGGCTGCATCTCAGATCAGTCTTCTCCTTGTTCGAGATGAAAGTTTAGAGGGACGGCCAGGTCTTGTTAGATTTGCAGTGGTCTGATACTCCTTCCATTTCAATATGATCGCTTGCACAGTACTCCTTGAGATGTTTAACACTTGGGAAATATTTTTGTATCCAAATCCGTCTTTAAACTTCACCACAACAGAATCTCTGACCTGCCTGGTGTGTTCCTTGGTGTTCATGATGCTCTCTGCACTTGAAACAGAACCCTGAGTCTATCACAGAGCAGGTGCATTTATACGGAGACTTGATTACACACAGGTAAATGCTATATATCATTACCAGTCATTTAGAACAACATTGGATCATTCAGAGATCCTCACCTAACTTCTGGAGTGAGTTTCCTGCACTGAAAGTAAGGGAGGCTGAATAATATTACACGCCCCACTTTTCAGTTTTTTAATTGTTAAAAAAGTTTCAAATATGCAATAAATTTCGTTCCACTTCACGATTGTGTCCAACTTGTTGTTGATTCTTCTAAAAAAATTAGAATTTCTATCTTTATGTTTGAAACCTGAAATGTGGCAAAAGGTTGAAAAGTTCAAGGGGGCCAAATACTTTAACAACGCACTGTATGTGTTTCACTTTTTGTATTGAATTACTGAAATAGAATATCATCAAAAAGTTAATTTAATTCATTGAGCTGCACTACGGTAGTAGATACCAATTGCTAGGGCCTCTGAAGCTCCGTGCGACAGTTCTGTTACTGGCACATTCTAACTGGGAGACGCTTATTATTGTACATCTCTTTAGTGAGGCCTGATGGGGTCATCCTTAGTTTGTTGACCTTCTGCTCCCACATTATACAGAATTTAGACTACGTTACTTCCATTGTTACACCTATTCTGATCTTCCTTCACCCCCTTTTTTGTGCTTGGACCCAAATTAAATTACGGTACTCTTTTTAAGGTATCGCTAATAAATACAAATTTTATAAGGTGATTTTTCTGTGAACCTTTCATTTTTGTGGTTACTTCTGTAATACCTTTTTAGTTGTCGGTGATTTCTATGATCTTCTACAGACTAAGCAAGGTGTGAGGTTTACAGACTTCTATTCCTATACACATGCATCTCAATGAATTAAAATTTCATCAAAAAGTTAATTTTTTTCAGTAATTCAATACAAAAAGTGTAACACATATATTATATAGAGTAATGACAGTGATCTATTTCAAGTGTTTATCTCTGTAAATGTTGATGATTATGGCTTACAGCCAATGAAAACCCAAAGGTCATTATCTCATAAAATTAAAGTAGGGATGAAGAAGGGTTAAAAACCACCTGCCGTATTCCACGAGACATCAAAGGGTGAATATAATAGTCAACGCATTTCAGGGCTCCCAGAAACTCCCTGATATTCTCATTTATTGACATACAGCTGTATTTGTATTTGTCTATGTAAAGACACAGCTCAGCTCAGATCCTGGTACTAAAGACACTCAGAAAACCTCTTGCTCTGTTAGCAGAAAATTATGGACATATTTGTTAAAATAGGCAAACTAAAATACAAATGTACATAGAAGTAATGAGTACCTGAGTTTCTTTTCACTCCCTGAAGTAAGGTGGCTGTTAATGAAACCAAATGATGTCCCATTGAACGTAAATGAGGCACCAACTGCTCCTTTATTACCTATGTGCAAAAATGTATAAGATAATTAATTAATAAAATTGAGCTGCCCATGCACATTAGCTATTTCTCCCAACTTCCCTTCCCCTATATATATTTGGCTGAGTTTACATCTTTTTTAAGATGGGTGAAGTATGCAAGTGTCTCATCAGAAAGTTAGTGGACTAGAACTCTAGCACCACCTATTAGAAGTAGCAATAATGGAAGTCAAAAGTGACTCTTTAATGAGCCTGGTCATATGATTTAGGATTTACACCAGATCAGAATTCCAATTTGCATACACAGTGTTTTGGAGTGTTTGCACCTCTTCAGTGCAAAGTACGAGATCTAATCTGGCTGTGCAAGAGGCTAAGTGGGGTCTTAGGGGTAAGCTTTTCTCGTTATGCTGAGTGACATGCCAATCTGGCATGCTAGTAATGAGGGACTTAGGGCCACAATGCGCCTCTGGGATATAAAATATGCAAATGTCTCTTCAGAGAGGAAGTAGACTTGAATTCTAGTGCCACCTATTAGAAATAGCAATCCTAAAAGTCAAAAGCGACCCTTTAACTAGCCTTGTCATATGACTTATGATTTACACCAGATCAGAATCCCAATTTGCAGACACTGGGTTTTGGAGTGTTTGCTTCCCTCATAAGGGTATGTGCCCACAGGACGTTTTTTGAGCAGTCATGAACGCAGGAAAACCTGAGGATCCTAGAGTTCTTGACAGGAGAATGCTATGATCTTGTCTGCGTTTTTTACGCGTTTTTTGCATGTTTTTTACGCGTTTTTACTGCGTTTTTTGTGCGTTTTTCCTGCGTTTTTGATGCTGCGTTTTTCCTGCGTTTTTCCCATTGACTGCACCAAAAACGCAAGAATAATTGACATGTCAATTCTTTGCTATCCGCACCAAAAACGCAGGTATTTGACAGTTCTTGACACTTGCAAAACTAATGTGTGTGCACAGCGTTTCTGTAAAACACATTGGTTTTGCTGGGAAGCCCAACCGCAGGAACAGATTAGCATAAATTACCATAAAACCAATGGTTTTCTGCTTGCGGAAACTGCAGCAAAAACGCCCTGTGGGCACATACCCAAACAAAGTATGAGATCTGATCTGTCTGTGTGAGAGGCTAAGTGGGGGTCTAAGGGGTAAGCTTTTCTCCTTATGGAGAGTTACACCCCAATCCGGTATGCCAGTAATGAGGATATGTAGAGCCACAATGCTCCTCTGGGAAATTAAATAAGCAAATGTCTCCTCAGGGAGGATGTAGCCTTGAACTCTAGTGCCACCTATTGGAAATAGCAATCTTAAAAGTCAAAAGTGACAAAAGGGATAAAGGAAGTTCTCTTAGACTCCTACAGCAGTTTTTTCCCATAAAGAAAAGGCTTGGGCATGGTGAAATATACCCAAACAAGTACCATGCAGGGAGAGATGAGACACCCCAATACATGATAGAAAGTTGGCCAATCCCACCTAAATTGAAGGGTCTGTCAGATGTCCATTTATTGTGCAAGCGGAATTTTATAAATGCGATATCAGACCCTACATGCAGAAATACAATGCACATCCCCTCCCATTCTTACCCAGTGTGTTGGCAATTCCTGTTTTCACACTGTTTGTGGAAATGTGGCTGATTCGGTGCGCATGTTCTTGCTTTGCCAGGATCACAATTCGTATATTCCAGAGTGTTTGGATTGTAATCTAAGTAAAAATGATAATTACATGATATCTTTTATGTATCTTTTGCTGGGTCCTCTGTCCCTCCTCTTCCTCTGACTGTCGGGGTTCTTCAGGGTTCAGTCCTAGGCCCCCTCCTCTTCTCTCTATACACTGCCCCTATTGGTCAAATCATCAGCAGATTCAGCTTTCAATAGTATCTCTATGCTGATGACACCCAATTATATACACTTCATGTGCAGACATCACGCCCACATTAATAAAAAATAACAAGGACTGTCTATCTGCTGTCTCTCACACCATGTCCTCCCTCTTTCGGAACCTGAATCTCCCCAAAACCAAATTTCTCATTTTTCCACCCTGTACTGGCCATCTGACACCTGACATCTAAATTACCTTTGATGGGTCAGCCATAACTCCCAAGCAGCAGGCTCGTTGCCTTCGGATCATATTTGACACTGAGCTATCCTTTATCCACTATATCCAATCACTTACTCACTCATGTTACTTGCACCTAAAAAACATCTCTAGAATTCATCCATTTCTCACCCTTGAAACTACAAAAACACTTAGGTTGTGTTCACACACAGCGTTTTTGTGAGTATCCGTTTTTGGTGCAAAATTGCACCAAGAACGGATCCTCACAGAACGCAGGATACTGTGTGAACGACCTGCGCTTCTTCAGTGCGCTTTCATTTACCTTGCTGCGCTCCCCCGCAGACCGCCAGTGTCTTCTCCTCCATGATGGGCCTGCAGTAAGCGGCCGGCTCTAGAACATTGCAGTACCATGTGACCGGTGACATCGCGCAGTCACATGGTGCTGTTTAAGGTCCTGTGTAAGGTCCTATAGCGCCGGTATGAAGAGATCTCCGGGGGAGCAGTGGTTAGGTGAGTAAAAAGTGCACTGAAAAATAGGAAAGAATTAACATGTTCATTCATTTTGCAGATGCACTTTGCAGTGTAAAGCGCATCCACAAAAAGAAGGACCATATGAATGGAGCTGCATTTCAGGCTTTTAAATAGCGCTGCATAAATGCCAAAAATACGCTGCATGTGAACGTAGCCTTATTGTCACTCTTATTCATTCTCGTTTGGACTACTGCAACTCTTTACTGATAGGTCTCAGTGTAGCCAAATGTTCTCTTCTCCACTCCATCCTGAATGCAGCAGCCAGGGTAATCTTTCTGTCTATCTGGTTCACCAATGCCTCTGCCTTATACCAGTCATTACACTGATTGTCCATCCACTACAGGATATGGTACAAACTTATCTCTCTCACCCAAAAAGCCCTCCACAATTCTGCACCCCCCTATATCTCATTCCTCATCTCTATTACTTACCCATGCCCTCTGTTCTGCAACTGATCTCTGACTAATACCCCCCCATAATTCAAAGCTCACACCTCCATCTCCAAGGTTTTTCTCGTGCTGCACCTGTCCTCTGGAATGCGCTGCCCCAAACATTGCGAACAATTTCTAGCCCCCATGTTTTTAAGCGTGCCTTAAAGGGAACCTGTCACCCCAAATAACCTTACTAACCTATTAATACCTGTCCCTGTAGCCTTACAATACATTCTAACACATCCCTGTCTCACCTTTTTTACTAATCTACAAGTACAATAATGTAGTTAGCAAACTTACGAAAATTCTTGTCAGAGGGGCATTCCTTCAAGCCATTTTGACCGGTAGGCGGGTCCCCTGTGCCGCGCTACCCCTGCCTCGTTGCTCTAATAGCCCTTAATGGGCGTCATTATACAAACGCAGAGCTCAGACACGATTTGAATATCGCGCCTGCAACGTCACCGCTGCGACGTGGTCATGTGACGCTGGGATCGCAGCGTCACTTCCGGTCGCACACAGGCAGACTTCAGCATGCAATCTGCGCATGCGCGAAGTCTGCCTGTAAGACCTGCGACCGGAAGTGACGCGTCCCAGCTTAAGTTTGCTAACTACATTATTGTACTCGTAGATTAGTTTGGGGTGACAGGTTCCCTTTAAAAACACATCTCTTTAGACAGGCTTATCACCTCAATTCCCTAACCTATCTTTCACCTCTTCCCTGATCCATCCTTCTAAATGTTAAATACAACCTGCACCTTCCTATTCATCTGTCTTCACATCCTACCTCAAACTAATAGCATGTAAGAACATATAGACAAAACTGGCTGATGACCAGAGCATGTGGCCTAAAATGAAATACCCCTATTTATCATAATGATGGCTAAACCAGTCCCTATAAGCACGTCCTAACTACTGTGGCTCCCTATGTCCTTATAGATTGTAACCAGACGAGCAGGACCCTCATCGCTCATGTAACTGGTGGACTATGTATTACTTTGTATTGTTGTTATTGTCTGTACATTGCCCCTGCCTAATTGTAAAGTGCTGCGGAATATGTTGGCGCTATATAAATAAAACATTATTATTTTTCCATAGTATTTGCAATGTATTTCATGCAGTCATAGATAATCAGTTCAGCGGCCAATAGAATTACCAATTTGTATTCAGCATTAGTGATCTCATTTAGGGAGCGAAGCAATATATCCACCCATTCCTTTTCATTGAGAGGATCTTCCTGGGTGCCAATCACATATATATCATGTTCTATGTAATCAGCCGTCTCGTCGCGGGTCTTGCCTTGCCCTTTGCAGAGGAACCAGGAGGTAATTTTCTTTGGCGGAGGAGCGTCTCCTGTTACAAGTGTCACAACAAGAAAGTATTTAATAACCTATCTACAGCCAATTCAGTATCTTTGGTAAAGATCATCATAACCCACCCATGTTCCACGTCCCTGTGAAGATAGTCAACATGTCGGGCTCTAGCTGATCGGAGTGTTTGTTCTTCATCTGCTGGAGAAGCTGGCAAAATCCTTCCCGTTTCTATATGGCAATGGAAAGATTGATTATGTTGTCAAGTGAAGTTTATATACTGGATAGTTGTAACACTTGTTTAAAAAAAGAACAACTTGGGCAACTACAGAGGTCTTGTAGGGTCCATGACTATATGGATCAGAGCTATAGTGGTATCTAGAGAGGAACCTAAACAATTTTAGGTAGGCGATTTTAATGATGTAACTGAACAGAGGATATTAAGGTGTCTTGTAATTCTAGTTGATGACATGCTTAATCCAATATACTTGAGGAAATCAGAGATGGAAAAAGGATTAAAAAGAATACAAGTAATCAGTAACGCGAGTAGCAGCAGAGTAACAGGAGATGCAGTGGACAAAGCATGATAGGTATGGATTTTGGCCAGCTCACCCCTGTTCTGTGCACACGTTCTCCTGCAATAACAATAATCCACATAACAGGGGGAAGACTGGCACTAGATATCTCAAAAATACCTTCTTATTTTTTAAATCCAAGTCAAATCATTAAATTACCAACTAAACAACAACATTACTGGACTGATGGGTTTCAGACCTGCAGCTTCTAACCGTTGTTAGATGTCAATGTCAATATAGTACAATTAATTAACTTCTTCATTCTGTATGTTTTGTTTGTTGTAGTTGATTGACAGGTCTCTCCTGTGTGTGTACCTAGAGACTAGTCTCATCTCTCTATAGTCCTGGGCCGGCCCTTAAAATGATGTTTTATCTGAAATACTTTAGTAAAACATACTAGGGCATCTCAATGAATTAGTATATCATCAAACAGTTAATGTATTCCAGTAATTCACTACAAAAAGTGAAACAACGCTTATGATATATAGAATCATTACAAACAGAGTGATCTATTTCAGGTGTTTATTTCTGTAAATGTTGATGATTATGGCTTACAGCCTGTGGCGTACCTACCGCGGTCGCAGCGGTCGTGGTTGAGACCGGGCCCGCCCCCTTGGCCTGTGCCTCCAGCCGCCTGCTGCGACCGTGGGTGTCCGAGCCAAGGAGGGAGGATGGGGAGGAAGTGAAGCGGGACTTCCTGTAGCTGTGCCCGCTCCTCCTCTCCTCCTGCTGCCCGCAGCTCTGCAACAATAGTAAGTGCGGTGGCCCCGCTCCGCAACTGTGCTGCCAGACTGCAAATTCCTGACAGCACCCATCTCCTATCCCCCCCCCCCCTGTCCTCACCGAAGGTTGTCCCGTTGTTAAAGCTGCATCGGGGCCCGCAGTGGACTTGTTACACCACTGCTTACAGCCAATGGAAACCCAAAGGTCATTATTTCAGAATATTAAAGTGGAGAGGATGAGGGGTTAAAAACCGTGCTGCCATATGCCACAAGACATCAAAGGGTGAATATAATATTGATTTATTAGTCAACGCATTTCCGGGCTCCCTGAAACATTGAAACATGGCAGTATGATATTGATGATATGATTGATTTGTTGATATTCTTATTCATTGAGGTGCACTAGTATCTGGCTACAATCGGGCAGCCAAGCTCTGATTCATGCTGCCTGTAGTTCGGGCAACATGAATCGAGTGACTTGTTCCCTTTAATGTTGTAATATTGGTGTTTGAAAGTTATATTAGGAAACAGATGCTGCTGAGTAACCTATATTAATGTGTAAGAAGACAATGTTACGATACATTTACACTGCATGATTATTGGGAATGAGCTTGTTTTCCAATAATTGGACAGGCTACAAATCACCAGAAAAATTAGCAAAACCCTTGTCTGTCAGGTTAAACTTTTAAGCCGTCTTACAAATCATCGTTCTCGACAGCAGATTGTTGTATGTGAACAAGACTGTGTGAAAAAAGCATATACCCTACAATGAAGTAAGTAAATAGTAGTAGGACATTTAAATAACATAGGGCACTTGGTTAACACTCTTTGATCGAAGAGCGTAAAAGCCATCGTACCACTACAAAGTGTACCCATCAGGACAATTCCCAGGACAGGTGGCTGCAGTTGGGACCTTGTCCTTCTCTCCCCTTATTCACATTGTTGTCAATGATGCTTTAATTCTAGAGAAGGACCGTCCCCGATGGGTACACCTTGGTGTAGTGGGATAGGTTTTACATCCTTTGATCAAACAGTGTTAAATAAGTGCCCTATGTTATTTAAATGTACCACTATTAGGCCCCTTTCACATCAGCGTTTTTCGCTGATGTGCGGCCTATCCAGCGGGTGGCGCCGCACCTGCCAGACCAGCCGCCTAATGGCCGACTTGCGGCCCGGCTACGGCAAGCCCCATGCATTGTCTATGGGGCTTGCAATCCAGTGCGGCAAATGCGGCGGTTACGCCGGATCGGCCAGATCTGCCACGTCCGGCAGAACTGCACATGCCACACCGGACCGCAAGTCCCATAGACAATACATGGGGCTTGCCGGATCCAAGCAGCAAGTGCGGCCATTATGCGGCAGATGCGGTGCCACCTGCTGGATAGGCCGCACATCAGCGAAAAACGCTGATGTGAAAGGGGCCTTATTTACATATTTACTTTACTGTATATGCTCATTTTGTGTTTTTCTCTTGGGTTTTGTCTGTGAAATGGACGTTGTGTGAATGTGTTCCTATTCAACATATACCAATGTATACTCTGGCTTATTCTTTAGTTTTTTCTTTTGTTTTTAGAACAATCACAGCCTATGCACACAGAATAATTTATTAACACTTGTTCTGTGCACATCAGAAACAAAGTTGGACTATCAAAACAGTCTATTAAATGACCACCAATCGGCAAATATGTAGATGATCATCGAATGCAATGTCTACCAGCATTAACCATTTGTGGAGTATTCCTTCCATGAGGTGAGATAAAGAAGTACTGTAATATTGTTGATTTACTACTGTTAACACACTAATCTATATTTATATAATCCGCAGTTTGAGATTTCGGGCGTTGTCGCCGAATCCCAGAATGCTTTGCGGTACTGCGAGCGAGCGATGGCGCGCATGCGCCATCGCGAGCCGCAGATTCTGCCCGCAAACCCAATCATCCTGCCGCCTCACTACACACACATCCACCAATGCTACACACCCCGCCCGCCGCTCTTCCGCTCCCTCAACCCATGCTCCCGCTCCTCCGCCGCCAGGGCCGCACCGTCCATTGGACAGTGCGAGCCCTCAGGCCCCATCGCCAGCAGCCAGGGGAGCGCCAGGACAAAAGCCACCGCCGCCCGACGCCTGCCTCTATGACGCGACCCGCAGCAGCGGACCACGGTAAGATGGCGACCGCGCCGCCGCCGCAGCGGACCACAGTAACATGGCGCCCACGCCGCAACACCATTGTAGCCTCCAGCCCCGCCGCCCCTGCACACTCAATCACCCGCTCCCCCCCGGTCCTCAAGCACTACCATTCTTGCCTCCAGCCCCGCCGGCTCTGCACACTCAATCACCCGCTCCCCCCGGTCCTCAAGTCATGGTTACAGGGCCGCCGCCCCCCACATCTCCACCCCCACTGCCCCTGCTTAACTCCCACTCAACCACAATGCCCCTCCTCACTACTCTTACCCCCCCATCTCCTCACTCACCCACACTCCCCCCTCCTCACTCCTCTTACCCCTCCCCCCATCTCCTCACTCCCCACACTGCCCCTCCTCACTCCTCCTAACCCCCCCCATCTCCTCACTCCCCACACTGCCCATGCCTACCACCCCTATCACCCACACTGCCACCATTTAACCCCCACTCACCCACACTGCCCCTGCTACCCCCCAATCACCCACACTCCTGCTTACCCAACACTGCCCCTGCTTACCCCCTACTCACCCACACTGCCCCTCCTTAACCCCCACTCACCCACAATGCCCCTCTTCACTCCTCTTACCCCCCATTTCCTCACTCAATCCCCACACTGCCCCTGCTTACCCCCCAATTACCCACACTTCCCCTTCTTACCCCCCACACTGCCCCTCCTTAACCCCCACTCACCCACAATGCCCCTCTTCAACCCTCTTACCCCCCATTTCCTCACTCACTCCCCACACTGCCCCTGCTTACCCCCTACTCACCCACACTGCCCCCACTTAACCACACTGCCCCTGCTTACCCCCTACTCACCCACACTGTCCCTGCATAGCCCCCCACTCACACACACTGTCCCTGCTCACTCCTCTTACCCCCCTATGCCCTCACTCCCCTCACTGCCCCTGCTTACCCCCTACTCACCCACACTGCCCCTGCTTACTCCCCCCCCACTCACCCGCACTGCCCCTGCTTACCCCCCCATCCCCCATACACCCTCTCACCCACCCCAACTGCCCCCAATCACCCACACCGCCTCTGCTTAACCCCCACTCACCCACATCGCCCCTGCTCACTTCTCTTACCACCCCTATCTCCTCACTCACTCCCCACACTTACCCTGCTTACCCCCCCAATCACCCACACTGCCCCTCCTTTCCCCCCACTTACCCACACTGCCCCCACTTACCCACACTGCCCCTGCTTACCCCATACTCACCCACACTGCCCCCACTTACCCACATTGCCCCTACATAGCCCCCCCACTCACCCACACTGCCCCTGCTTACCCCCACTCACCCACACTGCCCCTACTCACTCCTCTTCCCCCCCATGCCCTCACTCACTCCCCACACTGCCCCTGCATTGCCCACCCAACTCACCAACAATGCCCCTGCTTACCCCCCTACTCACCCACACTGCCCCTGCTTACCCCCCCACTCACCCACACTGCCCCTGCTCACCCCTCTCACCCTTCCACATGCCCTCACTCCCCACACTGCCCCTGCTCATGCCCCCACTCTGTACCTGCTTACCTCTCTCACCTCCCCCACATGCCCCCACTCACCCACACAGCTCCTGCTTACCGCCCCACTCACCCACACACCCTTTTTACCCCTCTCCCCCCCCCCCCAACTGCCCCCAATCATCCACACTGGCCCTACTCAACCCCCCCACTCACCCACACTGTCCCTGCTCATGCCCCCACTCACCCCACACTGCCGCTGTTTACCCCTCTTACCCTCCCCACATGCCCACATGCCCTCACTCCTCACACTGCCCTGCTGATGCGAGCGAGCGATGGCGCGCATGCGCCATCGCGAGCCGCTAATTCTGCCCGCAAACGGCCGCTACACGCACCAGCCGCCACACCCCGCTCCTCCGCTGCTAGGGCCGCACAGTCAATTCCATAGTGCGAACCCTCAGCCAGCAATCAGGGGGAGCGGATTTACACAACGGCCCCCCCCCCGCAACCACCACCGCCCGCCTTCATTACACACGCTGCCTCGCTCCCCCGCCGCCAAGGCCGCACACTCCACTCCACGGTGCCTGCCCTCAGGCAGCAGACAGGGGAGCGGCTTTACACTACGGACCGCCGCTAACTACACCGCCCGCCTTCATGAGACCCCAGCTTCCCCCAAGCTAACATGTATTTCCACCCTAACCCCCCCCCCCCCCCCCCCCACTAACCTTAAAGGGCCGCCGGCCCTCAGATCTACTACCACACTGACCCTACTCACTCCTCTTACCCCCCTATGCCCTCACTCCCCACACTGCCCCTGCTCACTCCTCTTACCCCCCTATGCCCTCACTCCCCACACTGCCCCTGCTTACCCTCCACTCACCCCACACTGCCCCTGCTTACCCTCCACTCACCCCACACTGCCCCTGCTTACCCTCCACTCACCCCACACTGCCCCTGCTTACCCTCCACTCACCCCACACTGCCCCTGCTTACCCTCCACTCACCCCACACTGCCCCTGCTTACCCTCCACTCACCCCACACTGCCCCTGCTTACCCTCCACTCACCCCACACTGCCCCTGCTTACCCTCCACTCACCCCACACTGCCCCTGCTTACCCTCCACTCACCCCACACTGCCCCTGCTTACCCTCCACTCACCCCACACTGCCCTTCTACCCACACAGCCACCTCTATACTCTGCTACCCACACAGCCGCCTCTACACTCTGCTACCCACACAGCCGCCTCTACACTCTGCTACCCACACAGCCGCCTCTACACTCTGCTACCCACACAGCCGCCTCTACACTCTGCTACCCACACAGCCGCCTCTACACTCTGCTACCCACACAGCCGCCTCTACACTCTGCTACCCACACCGCCGCCTCTACACTCTGCTACCCACACCGCCGCCTCTACACTCTGCTACCCACACCGCCGCCTCTACACTCTGCTACCCACACTGCCGCCTCTATACACACAATTCATTTCACTGCGCTCCCGATGCAATTGCATCGGGCCTTTTTACTAGTGTACTCATATTGGGCAGTTGGAGCTTTTTCTGGTAAATGCAGTTCAGTGCTATTAGATTCAGCCATAGGTTTAGTTGTCTTGGTCCAAAAAGGATCTTTTTTCATTCATCCACTGTGGACCTAAAGTTACAACTTATGTGTGGGTAAAGTGCTGCTGAGCAGGGCTGTGGAGTTAGGAGTTGGAGCCCATTTTGGTGGAGTCGGAGTCAGTAGAAAATGGACCGACTCTGACTCCTAAAATATATAATACATTGGGTACAGTAGTTCAATGCAGAATGTGCTGAATATTATTATTATGAATTATTTTTATGTTCTATCTAAATATCTTGATTATTGTATCATAATAATGATTAAAGCCTGATGTTCACATTATCTAATATATAAAGCTGAATGTGTGTATGTGTGTGTGTATGTATGTATATCCGGGATTGGCATCTACACCGTCGCAACTACAGCCACAAAATTTTGCACAGTCACACATCTGGACCCCGAGAGCGTCATAGGCTATGTAGTGAGGCGAAATTTTAACCCTGCGCGTTCCAGTTCACCAAACAATTTTGCCCCTATCTACATAATGGGGAAAAAGTGAATGGAAAAGTGTTGGAGGAAAATCGACAGCTGCCAGCTATAGCCACAATGTTTTGCACAGTCACATGTCTGGACCCCGGGAGCGTCATAGGCTATGTTGTGAGGCGAAATTTTAACCCCGCGCATTCCAATTCACCAAACAATTTTGCCCCTATCTACATAATGGGGAAAAAGTGACAGTTACCAGTTGACAGTTGTGAATGAGAGACACACACAACACAGACACACACACCACACAGACCCCCACACAAGGACACACACACATAGCCACCCTATAGGGACACATGCACTCACCCCACAGGGACACACACACCACAAAGAGACACACCCACACCATACAGACCTCCCCACAGGGACACACACATACACACCCTATAGGGACACATGCACTCACCCCACAGGGACACACACACAAACTACAAAGAGACACACACAACACAGAGACACCCCCCCCCCACAGGGACACACACACATTCAAACCCTATAGGGACACATGCACACACACACACACACACACACACCACAAAGAGACACACACAACACAGATACACAGACCCCCCACAGGGACACACACACATACACACCCTATAGGGACCCATGCACTCACCCCACAGGGACACACACATACACACACCCCAGAGACGCACACACCACACAGACAGACACAGATGTGCACAAATCACCTCACACAACTCGCCTTATACGTGTGCTATCTTTAATTTCCAAACATAAACATCTGATTAAAAACAGCCAATGTGCAACACATGTGCCATATAGGGAATTAAGGCAGATGGCAGTCACATGAGCTGTCTATTATGTGTATGTGTGAGGTAACATATACTGCCCAGCCAGGGGGAGGGTTTACTATTGGCTGGAGATTTATTAGGCTGCCTATAGCAATCAATCACAGCTCAGCTTCTATTTTCTTACAGGTCATTAATATGACATATTCAAATTCTATTTTGTTATAGCTAACATCAGTTATTTATTAACCCGGGCGTAGCCAGGTACTACAGCTAGTACTACAATAAATTTATCACCTAAACATGAGCCATATATGAAGTAGTCAGAGTTGGATTCGAAGGAGTCAGGGAAATTCAGGAGTTGGAGTCAGGAATTTGCCTTACCGACTCCACAGCCCTGCTGCTGCGTATTACCTACTGTTTGCACGTGTAGCACCTGCTATGGAAGCTATGTATAGAGTGCCTGAAGCTACAATTCCCAAGAGTCTTAGCTCCTCACAACAGCCTGAGAGAGGAGGAGCAACAGGAATATTACATATATTATTATATCACTTTATAAAACTCATAGGAAAGCTAATAGGCTAAAGAAACAAAACCTGAGAATTTTAAAAGACAAATTATTATACTCTCTACTGATAGTGTAACATCCACTGTGAGTCACCATCACTATAATAATAAAAATATCACAAATGATAGTATCTGCTAATCAAAGATATGCAGTAGATCTCCGGAGTAAAGCCACATACTAAGGATATTCTTCGTAAAGTTTTCATACCTTGGAATCAGCGAAGATATATTCTTTACGTTGTATCTTTTCCTTTTCAGTTTCCAGCACAATTGTCAATTTATTTGGAAATTTCTGGGACTTGATCAGTTGTAGAACTGGGGAGATGAGTAAGAATTCAGAGATAAGCAAAAATGTGTCCAAACATCAGTCATGCCAAATAACAATCTACGCCTTATGGCCGCTTTATACGTCCCAACATCGTTCCGATATTGGATACAACGGCACGGGAGCGCGCACGTTTTTGGCACTAGTCCAAGATCGCATAGGAGATGTTACACAGGGAGATATCGGCAGGCTACTCAACTGCGATGTCTACGCCCCTCCTTTGCGCTGTGTACGAGCGACCCAGGGAATGACTATTTAACATGGGAGTGAATAGGGGTAGTTGTGCTGCAAGTCGTTGTTGGGCTGTCACACAGCACGATCCTGCCAGATCGTCCATCCAATATCGGCAGTTGGAGAGCCTGCACAATTCCCCAACGATATCGTTTGGCATCGTTCTTGCATCGCATTGCACATTTACACCACACAACGCACGAACGATATCGGCGGCAACGGCCGAACCACGTGACTTTTTATCGTTGTTGGACAACAATATCGTGCCGTGTAAAGCGGCCATTAGGATTTGGATGTTTGGCGCATACGTACAACTATATACAGAGTTATCTACTCAGACCAATTGTGATAACACCATATGAATATATGAATTATATGAATATAATACTGCATCTACTAATTTGTTATTCTAATATTTTTATTTTTAATAATAGTTTTTATTACTATTATATAATGTATTTTTTTTACAGAACATACTTTTCTTGCTGGTGTAAAATTTTTCATCCGGACCATCTTTTGCCTTCTTGATAATGAGTTTTCCAGTTTCAACATCAACTTTCAGATGAGTCTTTTGAGATATACCTAAAGAATCCACTTTTACCTATAGATACATATAATATTTTGGTTAAAAAAAATAGAGTTAAAATAAAATGCTGATGACACGTTGGATAAAATAATGGCATGCGAAATAAGGCTATACATCTTTTAACTCACTGGCACATTCCAAATTATTCACAGTTTTCTAAGAACTTGTTATAAATATATAATTTTTCTAACCAATGGTAAATGCCGCTGTTATCTTGAATCTGCAGTTTCCGTCCCCTGAGATATGGACACCTCCTTCTTGTGTATAAATCAAGCCTTATTAGCCAACTGGACATGGTTCTCAAGAAGACTCCAGTAGAGGAAAGAAAGACCACAGCCTTAGAAAGACTAGATTTACATACAGGAAAGAGGTGGGCAGATCTCAGGAATCAAATAGCATGGGGATGAAAGAACAACAACTTAAGATTTTGGAAAATGGTGGCTTTAACTTTGGTTAATACAACACTTCGATGCATAAGAGCATGTCACTTGCCATAAAACTACACTCCTCAACATTGAAATTGTAACCGCAAAAAGGAAAGGTCAAGGAATTGTACAAATTATATGACGGATTAACATGTTAATGATATACAAATGAAGAAAAAAATGGAATTTTTTTTTTTTAAAACATCTTGTTTTATTGAATATCAAGTGTGTGCACCACATGCAGAAATCTTTACTTGCACTTACACATCTTGGCTGCTATCAATGAGTTTATTAATGGTTGTCTGAGAAAAATTCTGCCACACTGAAGGCACTTGGGCACACAAATCATCAAGACCCAATGCTGGCAGTTTACCTCTGCAATTGCCAACCAATGACGTCCCAGAAGTGCCCAATGGGTGACAAGTCTGGAGACACTGCAGGCCATAGGAGCCTGTATAGGTCAGGCAGGCTGCTCACTGTAGTACATGAGTAACATGAGGCCTGGTATTGTTGTTTTGAGAAACATCCCCTGGGACACTGGAAAAATGTCAGCACGACTGGTTCTACCAAATGTAATACTGAGCTGTATCTGGAATGAAGACTAGAGTAGCCCAAGTACCATATATTATGCCTCTCCACACCATAATCCCAGGAATAGGACTGTTGTGATGTTTCTGTGCTGCAAGTGAAGTTGGACATCACATACCAAGCCCAAGACGTCAAAAAGTGTCTACCCATAAGAAGGCATTTGCATGCCATTGGCTTATCAGCCAGATTTCCAGATAAAGGTCTGCTGTTGACCTCAAGCCACTGATCTCAAAGGCCATCATAGAGCAAGATGGCAATGGAAGCTGGAATAAGGGTCTATCCTACATTAATGAAATCTGCTTTTGTCTTGAACGGAATGATAGCTAAAGATTGGTCTGGAGACCATGTTGGAAACGTCAAAAAAAAACCTTCACAACTAGCTAACATGTTGCTCTTACTAATGTGAGCAGATTGTATTGCCTAAACATGCTATCATGGCCTACATCATCTCCGGATTTGTCTCCTATGGAGTCAATCAGGGTTGTCCATTGTAAAAAGAGCTGCCAGCAGTTGATCTTGATTGATGACATGCCCTAGTGCATAGTCATTAATAATCTCACTGATAACTTGCAAGTGCGTGTAAGGCTACGTTCCACACATTTTGTTGCGTTTTTTTTCCGCGCGCTTTTTGCCGTGATTTTCAGCCGCGCAAAAAAGCGCAACAAAATATGCTGGGGCTTTCACACACTGCGCTTTCTTTACTCCAGAAAGTGTAGGTGATGTCACAGAGGGGAGGAAGAATCCTGCTTCCTCCTCCCCTCTGTGACATCTGTGACCGCCCATTAGATTTCACAGTGTATTAATATACACTGCGAAATCTAAATTAAACAAAGCCAAACGTATGTAAAATAAAAAATAAATACTTACCTCTCCGACGCCTTCTCCCAGTGTCTGGTGGTGAGGCCAGGCTATGTGTGCCCTGCAAGATCTTATCGTGATGTCAGAGGGGCGATCCGGCGCTGATTGGCCGCTCGCAGTCATGTGATATGTATCACTTGACCGTGAGCGGCTAATCAGCGCCAGGAACGCCCCTCTGACATCACGCAGGTCCTAGAAGAACACACATCTGGCCTCGCCACCGGACACCAGGAAAAGGCGTCGGACAGGTAAGTATTGAATTTTTTATTTTACATACATTTGGCTTTGTTTAATTTAGATTTTGCAGTGTATATTAATACACTACAAAATCTAATGGGCGGTCACAACTGTCACAGAGGGGAGGAGGAAGCAGGATTCTTCCTCGATCTGTGACGTCAGAGGGAGAAAACGCAGTAGCAGCTGCGTAAAGAATTGACAAGTCAATTCTTTTTATGCCGGCGCTTTCTCTCAGAAAGGTGCGGTGCGTATATACGCGCTGTCTGAACGGCAAAGTGAATTTTCCATTCACTTTGCTGTCAGACAATACGCACCTGCGGATGTTTGAAAAACGCTCGTAAAAAAGCACTCAAAAATGCGCGGTGTGTGAATGTAGCCTAAGTACTGATACCTCTGCTAATGGTGCTCATGCCTGAGGATGAAAAATTGAGATGTTTTCAAAATTTTGTTTCCATTCTTTCATTATTTGTAAATATTTTCCATATCTATAATTCCTGTGATTCTTATAGCTCAATGACATTTCTTTTTTGGTGTTGCAATTGCAGTGTGTTTTTATGGCAAGTGACATGACCTTCTTTAAGTACATGTCAACCATTGAGCTCTATTTGAAAGTTTTCATCGCTACACAATCTCGATTATTATTATTATCTATATCAGTAGCTTATGTTCCTTAAAGGGAATTTGTCAGCAGGTGTTTGCTATGTATTCTGAAGTCAGCATGCTGTAGGGGTTGAAGCAGAGAATTCAGCAATATTTCTCTAATCATACTGTGTGCTATTGTCTACTTATAATGAAGGTTTTATCACTAGTTTGATTATCACCGCCAGGTCTGGAGCTCACACCACTGCTAGCCCGACCATGCCCCTTCCCCCTCCGTGTTGCTACGTACAAAGAAAGCCTGGTGTGGGTGGGGCAGCTTTCTCAGCTATACTTCATCTTAGGCTGAAGGCACACGGTGCTAGGGATTCGTGCGAGTGCAATGCAACGAAAACTCGCATTGCACTCGGACCAGTGTTTCCCTATCAGGCAGGGCAGACTAGTGCGAGTCCCCTGCACCTAACTCGCATTGCGAGTCAGAGGCGAGTATGCTGCGATTGCACGCGAATCTGACACGCGTGAGAACATGCAAGTGTATGGGGGCAAGAAAATCTCGCCCCCATACAGTGCGATTGTGCAGCCAAAAATGCTTTAAACTCGCCGGCTGTTAAAGTCGGCAAGTTTAAAATGACTGCTTTGCCGATACAGTAAGGTATCATTTTGTACTGCTGTGACAGCAGCGGTACAAGATGTTTAGCTAATACAATAATGATTGTTGTAAAATAATGTATGCCGGGGTTATTTTAGTGATTAACCCCATCAGCATCCTCTGCGCTGCATGTGTGCGCAGAGGATGCTGATGCGGTTCTAAACCCAGTGATGAAGGGGTTAATATGCAGCTGGTGTAGTGGCACCATGTATGTTGAGAGTGTCCTTACTCTCTGCAAACATGGTGTCATTACACCATGTGTGTGCAGGGGTTAATTGGTCTGTAAAATGGGTTAAAAGAGCTGTCGGGTTTATAAATTCACAGAGAAAGCCGGCTCTCTGTTACTGTCTATGGGTAGCTGTCTCCTCTCATGGTGCTGAACACTGCAGGTGCTGAAGGCGAGACAGGGCTTCAGCACCATGAGAGAGGACAGCTCCCCATAGACAGTAACAGAGCACCGGCTTTCTCTGTGAATTTATAAACCCGACAGCTCTTTTAACCCATTTTACAGACCAATTAACCCCTGTGCAATGACACCATGTTTGCAGAGAGTGAGGGCACTCTCAACATACATGGTGCCACTACACCAGCTGCATATTAACCCCTTCATCACTGGATTTAGAGCCGCATCAGCATCCTCTGCGCACACATGCAGTGCAGAGGATGCTGATGGGGTTAATCACTAAAATAAGCCCAGAATACATTATTTTACAACAATCATTATTGTATTTGCTAAACATCTTGTACTGCTGCTGTCACAGCGGTACAGGATGATAGCTTACTCTACCGCCACAGCGGGAAATACAAACTAAGTGGTTTTGACAGCCGCAGAGTTTCTATTCCCCGACAAATGCTGCCCACGGTCCTTCAGGACCGTGGACAGAATCAGAACCACGCAGCACACACGCACTCACATCTCACACTCGCAGCACGCTTACATACATACAGCCAGCCACACTCACCACAACGCACCACACTCGCACCACACACACACCCACAAACACGCACAGCACTTACATCAGTGTCGTGCATCAAACACGCTCCGTGTTTGATGCACGACAGTGTGCCTTCAGCCTTACAGCAAAGAACTGTGATTGTGTCACAACTACTGCGCCCAGTAAACTAAGTGATATGTCACTGGAATCAGGGTCTCTTTTCTTACATTATGTTGCTCTCAGATTACCGTACATAATAAAAACCTTCTGACAGATTCCCTTTAACGTCTGTTGGTTTGATAATAAGTTCTAGTTTATGCACATTCTTATCCCGAGCTGCATTTACTATTCTCCAGGCTTTTAGTCTGCACACCATTATCATGAGCCTCAAAGGCTAAGTGTACGGAAGTTTTAAGTATTGTAGAGTATTCTGCAGTAAGAAAAAATGACTTGGGTAAAATGTATCCATTAATGCACAGGAGGAGCATTATTGCATATAAACTAATTGGGGCCCTGATGTCTCTAATAGTCTGAGTAATAGAAGCAGAAAGATTGATGGTGACAATCCGACTCGTAGAGGAGAATAGAATTAGCACACATAGAAACAGAACCCTGCCCTAGCCTAAAATATTACCTCGAATATTATTGGGGGTATGAGAGATCTACGATGTTTCACTGCAGCCCCTTCCATTAACACTGTTTTTACCTAAAAGAAATTAATTGAAGAAATTACAAGAATACATATTTATTTAATACTAATTAAATTATCATTATCTTTTAGAACATGACCTTAATCAGAGACTGTGCAGGCATTAGCCAGAGAACGTAGGAAAAGATGAATAAAGTACATATAACGATAATATCAGTGAGGGAGACAGTTTAAAGGCACCTAAATTGTACAGTTAATGCCCTATACAGGGGCATAACTATAACATGTGTAGGTTGCAATCGTACCTGGGTCCAGGAGCCCCAAAAGTTCCATTGTCCTATAGAAAAAGACTATTGCTATTAAAGATTTGCAATAATTGGTGGCCTCGTTGGAGATTTTGCGTCAGGGCCCATGAGAGTCAAGTTACGCCTCTGGCCCTGTCAGTAGTCAGGTGCTGAATAACTATTCTCTAAATATGACTATATACAAGGCATATTGTAGCTGGCTAATGTTTAGGCCAATATTGGCCCAGGATGAATGCACAATTATTAGGAGTTACAAAAACAAGAGCACAATCATTTGACATGTGACAAGTCAAGTCAACTGCTCTGAGGTCCAAGGAAAGCAGCCTCGATTCCTTTTAGGACAGGACAGGAAGTTAATGTCCATCCTTTTACCAGGAAAGCTTGATACATTTGTTAGTAAAATAGTACTAAGCTTTCCTTGTGGCAATCAACACTAGTTGGGGACCACATTTTGGCTTTCCATGGATGTACACTCCTCTACACCCTAGGAAGGCCATTGTGATGCATTCTAGAGAGCAGCAGACCTCAGAAGCCATTATTTATACTGGCAAAACCAATATACAGGACTTTGGACGAGTAGTAATCCAATTACTATATAGTAGGCAGAATAAAAAAATGAAAAACCATGTGTGTAACAATAGAGGTTGTACATAGAGATGGGCGGACCTGCAGATGTTCGGGTTAGGTGGATCTGTCCAGACTTTTTTTTAAAGTCCGGGTTTGGGACTGGACTTGACCCAAACTCCATTTAAGTCTATAGGGACAGTATTTTAGAGTTATAAAATGGTGGCAGTAAGAGCTACAGATGAGCAAACTTTGCTCGAACATGTTCACTAATTTTAAATCCGGACTGAATTTGGCAATGTTCGTTTGGCCCCTTGAACTGGAAAGTTTTGCTGAAATTTCTGATTGTTCGGTAATTGTTCGGCTATGTGTGTAGCAGCTTAACATAGGACAGAAGCTTTAGTCCAACTGCACTAATGCTTTGGTTCTACTATATTCTACATATACATACACACAGAGAGACACACACAGATCATCTTTACTGCCTCCCCTGCTTGATTGCTTCCGGGTCCACTCTCTCTCTCACTTACTTCCTATCCCACCCATTAAGCTTATTGCATATTCACTTCACTGACGGCAACACTCAATCACAGACACTCATGCTCTGTGAGAGCATTTGTGAGTGGCTGTTGCAATTAGACTGCATTTTCACAATCTGGATGGTGTCTGTGCTTGGTTGTCATACACAATAGTATATCGCAACCAACCTGACGTCATAGGGTGTAAAATACATAAATAATGTGAAAAAAATGCATAGGACTCCTATATATTTTTCAGTCTCAGGCACAGGTAAAGTAGACAGCTACAAGCTGCCACCCTGATTTTTAATTGCCCTATTTTTAATTGTCAGCCAAGGTAAAACTAGGCAGCTAAGGGCTGGTATTTTCAGCCGGGTCGTTTTAGGGCCTCCCATGTTTAAGTATAGTAGTCCACAGTTGCTCCTGAAAATGAGACATTCATCATAGCGCCATTTCAAGGCGCTTTACCTGGCTCATCCAGCAGCAATGGTAGCGGTAACAAGCTGGGTAATAAGGGGTTAATGCCAGCTTTGTGTTGCCAGCTGGCATTAAGCGCGAAATTCTTAGGGTACCGTCATACCTGGCGATGTCGGCGGATATTTTATAGGCGACGCTGGGGCGTGGCTGTTGCCGCCGACATCGCCAATGTGTCGCCTAATGTGACTAGGCGAAGGGCAACGTATTTGAGTGGTTACCTGGCTTCACAGCAGCGCTGTGAAACCAGGCGAGCACTCTGGGGTGATGTGTACACATCGCCCCGTGTAACACGCTGACCGGCGATCTCACAGGCGCATGGGAGCCATAGGCTCCCATGTTGCAGCATCGCCGCTGGGGTCTTTAGACACCCCAGGGCGACGCCGCCTGTCAGATCGCCGTGAGTCGCGTGAGGTGTCGCCGCTTGTAAACATGAGACGGCGACGCTGGCGAGGCGCTGAAAACATGCGCGCTCCCGCCAGTCGCCGCTGACATCTCTGGCGACGTCACCTTGTGTGACGTGGCCCTTAATGTCAGGACAAGTTAGACCCAACCATTGGGAATTTCAAGTAAATATTATATGAAACACAAATGTCGCTTTTTTCTACCCTTGCATCTAGCAATGTGCAGATTCCCAGGGTGACATGCGTCAAGACACGGTGCACGCCCTGAACAACATGGGCGTTGTCGCTGGTGCTACAAACGCCCCATGTTAGGTGCAGGGCTGTGCACGGTGTCTTGAGCAGTGTCACCTCCTGGGAATCTGCAGCCATCTGCTAGATGCAAGGGGTAGAAAAAGCGACCATTTTGGAGTTTTCATATAATATTTAGTACCTATTGGTGATTTTGTTAAGCTAATTTCAAGTAAATAGTAAAGGTCAGCTGATCTGATCACCATAGTAAACAAGTCAGGTGACCAGATCAGCTGACACAATCGCTATAGCAATTGCTTCAGCTGATCTGGTCACCATAGCAATCTCATCACAATCAGCTACCTCGATCTGGTCATGTGATGCAATTGCAATGGTGAACAGATCAGCTGATGCAATTGCCATAGCAATCATGTCAGCTTATCTGGACACGTGACTTGGGTACTATACTGACCAGATCAGCTAACTGTGCACATTACTCTGTGATCTCCGGTCAGGTTGTGCGGTGACCCGCTGTGGTTATCTGAGGTCACCATTCTGGTAAGCATGGTGGCTTACCTGAATGGTGACCTCAGGTGACCTCAATGAGTCACTGCACATCCTGACCAAAGCTCACAACTGGTTAATTCAGTGACTGGAGGATGCGATTAGGATGCTGTATTCTTCATTGCAGCCTCAACTCAACAAGATGTTGCAGAGGATTGTGGATGAGTATAAGGCTTGAGGGGTTAATAAAAATGGAGTTACTAAATTTCTTTGTTGTTTTTTTCTAATACTTTTTTTATGTGTATTGTGTCTTCTTTACTATTTACTTAACAAAGTATTCACTGATCTCAGGGAGACCAGTTCAAGAGAACACTGCGGGCAGCCGGCTAAAGCGCTCAACACAGTGAATTCCTAGGCCCATTGCCCCCGGGAATTTTGAATATGCAAATAGAGTCTGTGGAGCCTCGTTTAGGAGTCTCAACACAGGACTAGCCAGATCTTCCTCTAGTGAAGGACCTAGCCATGATAACCACCATATTAAGTGGCCCTTTGAGTCAATATCCAGCTCTTTACAAGCTTAAAGATATGACAAGGGAATACCAAGGCCAGGTATCCATCCACAGACAGCTGTTTCGGGGTGTTGCCCCTCATCAGTGTGGAGTAGGATTCTGCTAGGTGGGAGCAATGCCTAGTAGACCAACAAAACAAAGTATTCACTGATCTCAGGGAGACCAGTTCAAGAAAACACTGCGGGCAGCCGGCTAAAGCGCTCAACACAGTGAATTCCTAGGCCCATTGCCCCCTGGGAATTTTGAATATGCAAATAGAGTCTGTGGAGCCTCGCTTAGGAGTCTCAACACAGGACTAGCCAGATCTTCCTCTAGTGAAGGACCTAGCCATGATAACCACCATATTAAGTGGCCCTTTGAGTCAATATCCAGCTCTTTGCAAGCTTAAAGATATGACAAGGGAATACCAAGGCCAGGTATCCATCCACAGATACCTGGCCTTGGTATTCCCTTGTCATATCTTTAAGCTTGTAAAGAGCTGGATATTGACTCAAAGGGCCACTTAATATGGTGGTTATCATGGCTAGGTCCTTCACTAGAGGAAGATCTGGCTAGTCCTGTGTTGAGACTCCTAAACGAGGCTCCACAGACTCTATTTGCATTTACTATTTACTTGAAATTCGTAATGGCCGGAAATTTGGGCTTAACGCCAGCTGGCAATACAAAGCTGGCATTAACCCATTATTACTCTGTATGCCAGTGCCACCAGGGCCGCTGGATGAGCCAGGTAAACATCTGGAAATGGTGCTACACTGAATGTGCCATTTTCTCGGGCAGCTGTGGGCTGCTATTCTTTAGCATGGGGGGCTCTAAAACAATAGTCCCTCACCCAGCTGAGAATACCAGCCCTCAGCTGCCTAGTTTTACCTTGGCTGGCAATTAAAAACACGGCAGAGCCATACGCATTTTTTTTGCCAGCCAAAGTAAAAATAGGCAGCTGAGGATGGCAGCTCATTGCTGTCCGCTTTATCTGTGCTTGACAGAAAAATACAGCAGAGCCCTATGCATTTTTTTTCCCGATATTTATTTATTTTACACCCTGTACGGTCAGACACAGCCATTACACAGTACATAGCAGGGACACATATATAAGATTATCTCAGCACAGGAGATGTGGTTATGATCAGCCCATGTCCCTGTACAATCAGACACATCCATTATACAGTACATGGCATGGACACATATATAAGAGTATCTCAGCACAGGAGATGTGGTATGATCAGCCCATGTCCCTGTACGTTCAGACACATCCATTATACAGTACAGGGCAGGGACACATATATAAGATTATCTCAGCACAGGATCATTTTTTTAAACTCATCCAATAGTGCAAATTATTATTATTCCAAGATCTATTGATTGAGATGAACTTTGTTCATGGGAAAACCCCTTTAAGTTAGGGGCAATAGTAATCTCACCTTGATGACAAGCATGGCACTCCGCTGCGTTCTCCAGTGCAGTATCGAGTATGTTAGTGAGACAACTGTTTAGTTGGTGATGATAGTAGTCCATGGCTGTAATAAAGTATGCTGACCTGGTTGATGGCATGATGCGTGCTCTGAAGGAGATGCTATAAATGAATTCAGCACAGCCTGCCTGAGAAATCCAATTGATAAAGGGATTGTCTGGGTTTTTCCTAAAATTTGTGTGTGTATCTAGGCTGTAAAATGCTAACAGTTTGTAATTTAAACCATGTTAGCATTTTGCATGGTTATCTAGACATCATGATTCAGTATTGGAGGAGCAGCTCAGCCCACATCTAGAGGTGTGTTTGTTTTAGAGCCTGGATGTCACCACTGGTCGTTTATACACAGACTAGAACAAGCCCTCCCAAGTCCCTAGCAGGCCCACTCCAGTCTCCAATAGGACCATCCACATTCACCTATGTAGATGCTGATTGAACTGCATTGCACCGAGCAGTCATCTCCTTCTCTATGCATCACTGTGTTGAAGTTGCGCCTTTGTGAAGGAGATGACTGCACTGTGCAGAGCTGCGGTGTGTGTGCCTCAGGGGCACTCGACCATCTGGGGTCAGTCTGATGGATGGATGTCACGGTGGCAGTCCCGGAGTTTGTGGCCCATACTGGACATGTTAAAGGGGAACTTAAAGGGGGAAAGTTAGTCATGACGCCATCTAAGGTTTCTGGTCAGTGATGACTATCGCTGCATATGGTAGTCCCCAATGGATAGGTGGAAAAGTAGCTAGTTGGAGTACTGACCTCAGATGGAGCGGGGCGTTTGGGTTAGTGAAGTAGTGATGGTGGTGGTTGTAGTAGCTGAAGGTGCAGGGGTGCAGAGATGCATAAGAAAGAGTAGACAGGATTCTTGAAGTTCTTATCGGTCATCTTTACCCAGCCGGGGTACTATATTCACCAAGATTGCAGCCTGGCCAGCTCACAAGTAGTCTGGGTCCACTCTGCTGAAACACAGGGAATATGGCCTTCCTTGCTGCCCTTTGCTCTCTCTGACACTGCTACCCCTTGTCCTCCTAGTGTCCTGTGGTTACAAGTCCCAAAATGCAGGTGACTACGGGTCTTCTGAGCCACTACTTCCAAGTCCTTTTGACTCTATATCGTTCCTTAGCCTTGGGAGAGTCCACGATGGTAGTCACTGTACATGCAGCCCTGTGACCTCAGTTTCTCAGCTCGTCCTGAAGATATCCAGACCGAATTGGGGCTGGAACCTCTGTGCTGCTTGTTCTTCTGCCCGGCTATCCAGCCGGCTGCAGATTCGAGTCCTCAGGCCTTGGATTCGCAGCTGACCCACGTGTGTCCTGCTTTTTTCTACCTCCTGACTTCTCCTAGAACTTACTCTTCACTTCTGCCTCCCACCCTTAATCTAACTCCTCCCTCCAGCCATTAGATGGGGACTGCACTGAATGTGAGTGTGGCACCCAAGAGTCCGGATGCCGCAATGTCATTATTGCCCTCAGAGGGTAGTGTCATATCTGAGAGCAACAGAGGGTATCCACACCAGGCAAACCAAAGCACACAACACTTTATGCCTCCAGGCCTGAAGGGTGAGCTGTAAAACCAGGGCTCAGGCAGCTCCCTATAAATTCTGGTCTGGGGTGGAGTTAGTCAGTTCAGTTCCTAGGAGGACTGAGGAAGACATCCTGTTGCCTGGAGCAGTGCTAAGCTCATCCCAGAAAAGCCGAAGCCTAGTTTGAGGAACCCGTAGGCAAGGGTCTGAGGAAGTTGAGGAGAGCCTGGGGAGTGGAGTGGTGTCAAGCTCACCCCAGTGTGAGAGCACCAAGAACCAGACAACAGAGTTCGAGGCTGTGCAGGGCCTAACATCCCGGTAGCCAAACCAGAGGGTGGGGGATTCCAAGTCCCCCAGCCACACCACACCCACTGGAAAAGCAGCGTAAAGAGCCCAGGAGCAGCCGCAGGGAAGTGGGGCTGGAGAAGGACTCAAGCTGCCTGCCATACTGGCACAATGCAGGGGAGAGAGAGCCGTAGCTCAGCTTAAGCAGCAGCAGGAAACCCGCTGAAAGAAAGCAGCATGGAGACCTCAGAACCTGCCTGGGTGAGGAAAACCCCAAGTTGCTCCCAGGTTGCACAAACTTAAAATAACATCACCTGTCAGTGTCCCGGCTTGCACCAGTACCATCGGTAAAGGACCTGAGGAACCAACAACCGTGAGTCTGTTTGTTACTTTGCGCCCTCCGTCCTGCACACCAACGATCTTCCAACATCCACTGCCCTGGGAATACGCTCTACCTGTGGGGAGCCAATCCATACCAGCTACCCATCCATTGTCCCCAGAGGTTCTGCAGCAGCGGCAGCTACCCATAGCCGCAAACCATGGGTGGCGTCACGATCCAATTTTTTTTTTCCAAATCATTTTTATTATTTTCCACATCATAAAACAGAACAAAACATATACTCATATATCTATTGACATGAGAATTGATGAATCAGTAGCATATTAAGCATTGAGCTCCAGTAAGCATTACATCACTCTTATAGGTATACGTGTAAAATCCCTCCCCCTTCCTTAGTCAACATCAAAAATTCAAAACCTTTCAAAACATCTACCCGAGCACATCAAATCTCCATATTTCAGATTTTTGATAATACCATTTTCAACACAACATCTTTATTCAATTGTATCTCTCTCCTCATACCTCAAACATAACCTGCCCAGAGTTCTGCCCAAATCCTCTAATGCATACCATTCTGAGTATTGGAAAGATATCATCACAATCTGAATTTCTGAATCAGTGAGGGATGTTTCCATGTATGATCTCCACTTGTTAAAGAAGTGCCCTTTGTTTAAAAGCCCACAACTTTGTGTTCCTCACCGTTTCCCTTCTATCCAAATGTAATAACTCCAGTAGTGCCAAGTGTATATCAATTTCTCCCGGCAATGCTGAAGCTATCCAACGCTGAAGAATAATACGCTTTGCCAACAAGGCAATTGTGTGAAACAGTATATGTAAGTTCCCCCCTTGAACTCTATCTTCTGTATAATGAAAAAAAAGCCAACACATTGGATCTAGTTCTGTCTTGATCCAACATATCCTCTGTACTAGACATTGTACTTTTTCCCAAACTTTCTGGAAGATGTGCAGGACCACAGCCCATGTTCTATATCTGTTTCCGGATTGTCCACATTTAGGACAATGTACCAGTCTGTCCGGATGGTTGGAATTTGGAGGGATATTAAAACCCATTATAGTTCCAAGCATGACTCTAAATTGACTATCTCTCCAACGTTCGTTGATAATATACTTTCTGGCCATTCTCCAACCATGTAATATTTTTTGCGATAGATCATCATCCACCTGATATCGTCGCCATCTCCCAAACATCCTATCCTCACACAGTGGTTGTAATTCCGGTCTTAGTAACTTATATACAGATGAAATTGTGATATCCATAATATCTTTAGACATTAAAACATCCCATATATTCTCGGATACTTCCCTTGTAGACATCTCTCAAATTTTGTAAAATGTAGTGGTTCATTTGGCTGAATTGTAATAATTGAAAGTTGGGTAGGGGAATTTACTCAAGACTTCCTGACCTGACATCCATCTCTTTTCGACACATTCATTAAATCCCCCACCGTGTTAATGCCCCTTCTCCGCCACTCCCCAAACAGACTATTCTCCCTTCCAAGTCTAAAGGCCTGAAATGCCCAAGGGCTCAGGTATTTTGATACTCTCCAAGACAATTTTAGTTTCTTTCTTATCGTCTTCCATGTTGCCATGGCATCTTTACAAATTGTTGAACCTTTAATACGTGTGGGTAAGCATTGTAATGGAGAATGTAACAACGCCGACAGCTACCAGGGTTCACTAAACACTGACTCGAGCTAAATCAGAATATCTGCTGGTTTTCTTCATCACTCCAGCACATGTCTTGATATACAAGCTAAATTGTACCCCCTCACATCAGGCATACCTACTCCCCCTTCATCTGAGTGGCGCATTAAAGATCTAATGATATCCTACCCTCTTCCCCTTCCATATGAATTTGGAGAAGGCTTTATTAATCCTATTTACATCTTCATGCCGCAGTAACATCGGTATCGTTTGTAAAGGATACAATAATCTGGCAAAGCTTACCATTTTAATAAGGTGACAGCGTCCTAGCAATGACAAGGGCAACCCTTTCCACCTCTCTAACTCTTTTTCTATCTTTGTTATAGTTGGTGTGTAGTTTAATTTATGAGTTGTTCTACCTAAATACACTCCCATATATTTGAGGTGGTCCTTTGCTACTGGAATCCCACATATATTAATGTTTTGTTCCCGCTGTTTGTCCAGTCTTAGGAATAGAAGTTCACATTTTTTTGTGTTTAGGCAAAAACCTGAGAATTGACCAAACCTTTCAATCTCTGCCAGTAAACACGGGAGATCATGTTTGGGGTTATTATAAAATAATATGATATCATCCGCAAAAAATGCGAACTTGACTTCCAATTTGCCAATCTCTATTCCCGCAAAAGCGCTGTGTTACCTCTGCATTTTTAAGTGACTCCGCAGGGGCACGGAGCCGGGTCTCAGCCCCCATGCGTCCCCCAAGAGACCAAACCAGCCAGTTTCGAGTACCCACGGCCCTGGGGGCAAGTCATAAGTCTCTTGCGCCCAGCATCTCCCTGGCCTGGACTTTGGATAGTGTTGGGTGTGTGTTGGAGGTCTCAGCAAAGCTTTCCCTTCTTACCTGTGAGCTTAATGCCACGCCTATTGGATAGGTGCAGTACCATGGTGGTGACTGAACTGCAGGGGCGCCATATGTGCGCCGTTCATTCTTCTTCCCCATCCCTGAAGCCATCCTCCTCTCTGTATCACTTCCACAGCTGTTCCCTCTGTGAAGGAGATGAGCTCGCACACACCACAGCACTGGTTCATCTCCTTCACAGAGTGGTTGGTGGTGGCAGTGATAGAGAGAAGAGGATCACTTCAGGAATGGTGAAGAAGAATGAATGACGCACACATCGCAACACTGCACAGAACAGTCATCTCCTTCACAGAGGGGCGGCTTCGCCACAGTGATGCATAGAGAAGGAGATGACCGCTCACTGCAATGCAGTTTAATCAGCATTTATATAGATGAATGGGGGCAGTCCTACTAGAGACTGGGGCGGGCATGCAGAGGATCGGGGAGGGCTTGTTGGAGTCTGCGTGTAAATGACCAGTTTTGGCATTACAGCCAAGCTCAAAAACAAACACACCTCTAGATGGGGGCTCAGCTGTTTCTCCAAACACTGAATCATGATAGCTAGGTAACCATGCAAAATGCTAACAGTGTGTAAATTACAAACTGTTAGCATTTTTCAGCCTAGATACACACACAGGAAAAGCCTGGACAACCCCTCTAAGTAACCAATAAAAGCAAAGTTCCTGCTGACAGTCAACTGACTGCTGCTAATACAGCTTCTGGAGTAGGCAGGAAACAGAGAGCACAGTATGGGAAAGATTTTCCCTATAATCAGTCACTTCATAGGGGTACACATTTAAAAATATTATATAATAGATGGGGGTTCGATGTTATCGCATCGGGAGGGTGGTGACGTCACAATGGGGGCGGGCTCTGTGGTGCTGGGGTCGTCGGCTGTCTCCGCCCCTATCTGCTCACTCTCTCCCCATCTGCTCTCTCTGCTCCCTGTGTTGTCTTCTCCCCTCTGTGCTCTCTTTGACCTGTCCCCCCGCTGTCTCTCTTGCCCCTTGTGCTCTCCCTCCTGTGTACTGTATTATCTCCTCATGCTTTCTCTCCTTTGCACTCTGCGCTCTCCCCCTGTATGTGGTCTCTCGCCCCCCTTTGCTATCTTCTCTCCTCTGTGCTCTCTCCTTTGAGCTGTCTCTCCCTGTGCGCTCTCCCCCCTATGTTCTGTCTCTCTCCCTTCCTGTGCTATCCTATCCCATCATGTGCTCTCTCTACCATCTGTGCGCTATCTCTGCCCCCCTGTGTGCTGTCTCTAGCCCACTGTGTGCTGTCTTCTCCACTCTGTGCTTTTTCCTTCGACCTGCCTCCCCCCCTCTCTCTCTCCCCCAAGTGATCTCCCCGTGTACTGTCTTCTCTGCTAATGTGCTCTCTCATTTGAACTGTCTCCCTCCTGAGCACTCTCCCCCTGTGTAGACAGACAGTCTTCCTCTTGTGCTGTCTTCATACCTCGTGTGCCATCTCCTTTGAACTGTCTCCCGCTGTGCGTTCTGTCTCTCCACCTTGTGCACTTGTCCCTCTCCTATGCACTCTCTCTTTTCCCTATGTGCTTTCTCTGCCTCCCTGTGTGCTTTATCCACCCCCCTGTGCACATTTTTTATCCTGCTGTGTGCTCTCTCTGTCCTCCTATGTGCTTTCTCTGACCCCTGTGCTTTGTCTCTCCCTTCTTGTGCTCTCATTCCTTGTGGTGTAAAAAGATGGCGGCATAAGTGTGCTGCTGCCGCCATCTTTGTATACCCAGATGTCCAAAGATGACGGCCACCTCAGTAAGTGCACATCCACACCGGGTGTACACATGCACACTTACTCAGGCAGTAATGTGTCAGTGGCAGATGGGGATTCAGGTGGCGGCCGTTTCGGGGGTGGGGATGACAATTGTGGGACAGCACAAATATGTAACTGCCCCCTGTGCGCTTTCTTTGGGTATGCACATGCACAGTTACTCAGGCGGCGATGTGTGCGGCGGTGAGGTGCGGGAACAGCTGCTAGCAGTGAGGAGCAGCAGCAATGTGTGTTGGAGGTTTTGGGTGGCGTTGGTTACAGGCAGCTGTAGCACTGCTGGCGGTACTGCACAATGGGCCACAAGTTTCGGAACAAGTCCTTACTCATAGACCTATGACTTAGGGCTTGTTCCAAAATACCTTGGGCGAGGTTATGATGGCCTTAGGAATATGATGCTTTTAATGGAATGTTTTATATGAATTCAGAATGAATTTTATGGAAGAAAAAGTGCTGAAAATCTCATCCATACCATACCCTGGCCCATGCGTATTTACTTGCACCTCTGCATCGAATCAACCAATAGCAGAGAAAAAAATCTGTGTATTTTGCAATACCAAAGCTGTTTAAGTGATAATAATTATATGAGAAAATATAACAACAGATCAAAGGAAGAGGAGAAATGAAAGAATATGAGATGAGATAACGGTTTATGGTTTGAGAAACAAGATAAGAGAGCAGCTTTTATCCAGGGGACTGAAAAGGGGAACAGTGAAAAGCTAAGGCTATTCAACATACAGTGTTGGCCAAAAGTGACACCCCTGCAATTCTGTCAGATAATACTCAGTTTCTTCCTGAAAATGATTGCAATCACAAATTCTTTGGTATTATTATCTTCATTTAATTTGTCTTCGATGAAAAAAAACACAAAAAGAATTGTGCTAAAGCCAAATTGAATCTAATTCCACACCAAACATAAAAAAGGGGGTGGACAAATGTATTGGCACTGTTAGAAAAATCATGTGATGATTCTCTAATTTGTGTAATTAACAGCACCTGTAACTTACCTGTGGCACCTAACAGGTGTTGGCAATAACTAAATCACACTTGCAGCCAGTTGACATGGATTAAAGTTGACTCAACCTCTGTCCTGTGTCCTTGTGTGTACCACATTGAGCATGGAGAAAAGAAAGAAGACCAAAGAACTGTCTGAGGACTTGAGAAACCAAATTGTGAGGAAGCATGAGCAATCTCAAGGCTACAAGTCCATCTCCAAAGACCTGAATGTTCCTGTGTCTACCATGCCCAGTGTCATCAAGAGGTTTAAAGCCCATGGCACTGTGGCTAACCTCCCTAGATGTGGACGGAAAAGAAAATTTGACAAGAGATTTCAACGCAAGATTGTGCGGATGGTGGATAAAGAACCTCGACTAGCATCCAAACAAGTTCACGTTACCCTGCAGTCCGAGGTATAACAGTGTCAACTCGTACTATCCGTCGGCGTCTGAATGAAAAGGGACTGTATGGTAGGAGACCCAGGAAGACCCCACTTCTTACCACGAGACATAAAAAAGCCAGGCTGGAGTTTGCCAAAATTTACCTGAGAAAGCCTAAAACGTTTTGGAAGAATGTTCTCTCTTTTTGGGCAAAGGCATCAACATAGAGTTTACAGGAGAAAAAAAAGAGGCATTCAAAGAAAGAACACGGTCCCTACAGTCAAACATGGCGGAGGTTCCCATATGTTTTGGGGTTGCTTTGCTGCCTCTGGCACTGGACTGCTTGACCATGTGCATGGCATTATGAAGTCTGAAGACTACAACAAATTTTGCAGCATAATGTAGGGCCCAGTGTGAGAAAGCTGGGTCTCCCTCAGAGGTCCTGGGTCTTCCAGCAGGACAATGACCCAAAACACAATTCAAAAAGCACTAGAAAATGGTTTTGAGAGAAGGCACTGGAGACTTCTAAGGTGGCCAGCAATGAGTCCAGACCTGAATCCCATAGAACATCTGTGGAGAGATCTAAAAATAGCAGTTTGGAGAAGGCACCCTTCAAATATCAGGGACCTGGAGCAGTTTGCCAAAGAAGAATGGTCTAAAATTCCAGCAGAGCATTGTAAGAAACTCACTGATGGTTACCGGAAGCGGTTGATCGCACTTATTTTGGCTAAAAGTTGTGCAACTAAGTATTAGGCTGAGGGTGCCAATACTTTTGTCTGGCCCATTTTTGGAGTTTTGTGTGAAATGATCAATGTTTTGCTTTTTGCTTCATTCTCTTTTGTGTTTTTTCATTGAAGACAAATTAAATGAAGATAATAATACCAAAGAATTTGTGATTGCAATCATTTTCAGGAAGAAACTGAATATTATCTGACAGAATTGCAGGGGTGTCAATACTTTTGGCCAACACTGTATCCCGATAATGTCTATGTTATAGGGACGGGGACATGTCGGCTAAAACTTGCACAGTAATGATGGGAGGTATTACGCCATTTCTGAATGGTTTGATAACAGATTGGACATTTTAAGAACAGTTATGTTGCTTAGCAATCAGCCGGTGATTAATCTCTGCAGAATGTACCACAGGCAAGGAGAAATGAATACTTCCTATTATGCCTCACTGCTAAATATGTCATCTCTGGATAGAGCTCATTTAGGTATAATTTCCGCTTCTTCTCCAGTTGTACGGTCATACCTTCTCCTCAAGGCTGGACACCATAGATGTCAGCTGGTTGAGTTTACTCATCATGCTACTCGTGCTCGGATCACCTGGAAGCTGTAAAAGATCACACATAATACTGATTACTAATAAACCAAGACTACTAATATTAAGCTAAGTAAGCTGCTACATCCACCACTAATATGTGCATACCCTTAGTGTGTGCTAGGAGTGGGATATCCGCGGGGCTAGCATAGTGCAGTAGATGGTATTACAGTCTGTTACGATACGCGCACAGATTATATACCGTGCTGTATTTTAAAATCAGAGGCCGCAGTTCAGTTTTCTGATCCTAAATTCCCTGGACTTGGCAGAATAACTTTTTGCCATTGCACAAAGGTCACAGGACCTCAGACACATACAGGAGCATGTCAGTGAATTAGAATATCATCAAAAAGTTATTTTTTTTCAGTAATTCAATGCAAAAAAGTGAAAGTGAGTCCTCACAAACAGAGTGATCTAGTTCAAGTGTTTATTTCGGTAAATGTTGATGATTATGGCTTACAGCCAATGAAAACCCAAAGTTCATTATCTCAGAAAATTAAAGTAGGGAGAATGAAGGGTTAAAAACCACGCTGCTGTATTCCACGAGATATTAAAGGGTGAATATAATTTTGATTAGTCAATGCGTTTCAGGGCTCCCTGAAATGCCCTGAAACATGACAATACGATATTGATTTGTCCTGAGGAAGGGGCCAGGGAGCCCTGGAATGCGTTGACTAATAAATCAAAAAATTATATTCAACCTTTGATGTCTCGTGGAATACAGCAGCGCGGTTTTTAACCCTTCATCCTCCCTACTCTATATGCACTGGGGACTTCAGCAGCTGTGCTATGCTTTTATAGTGGTTGTGACTCTCACAACCACACAAGGTGAAGCCGCTGATACCTATGTAGGTAATATTTTATCTCTCAGATCCTTCATCCTCCCTACTTTAATTTTCTGAGATTTTGGGTTTTCTTTGGCTGTAAGCCATAATCCTCAACATTAACAGAAATAAACACATGAAATAGATCACTGTGTGTGTAATGACTCTATATAATATATGTGTTTAACTTTAAGTATTTAATTACTGAAATAAACTACATTTTTGTTGATATTCTAATTCATTGAGAAGCACCTGTGCATGATCAGAACTAAGAAACCAAAAAGCAGGAATGTATCACTTTTTGGTAGAAAACTGACATCCAGACGTTTGTTCATCCACATTATTTTTTATGTCGATTTTAGAGGCTGAAAATTAGTTTAGAATAAAACACTCCAAAACATCTTTCTGGCTTGATTTTGGTGATGTGCATGGTATATTTTTATGTTTTTCTTCATTGACAAATTATGATAATCTATGTTCTGTTCATGTACTGTGGATGGTACATGAGTGAGACAATCCATCAGCAATGAGTGTTGACCAAGAGAACCTTTCCTCAATCTCTACTCTCTGCACACCTCTTGTCCTACCTGCTAAATCAACCTGGCAGGCAGAAGGACTTCTTGGATTAAAGGGGCTGATGACAGCTATGAATGAAAAGGCGACCACTAGAGATGAGCGGATGTTGTGTGATTCAAAATTTACTGGTTTCCCAGAAAACGGACTCGGGGAGAGGAAAGACAGACAGAGAGAGAACCTTGTAGACCAGGGTGGGCAACTCCAGGCCTCGAGGGCCGCACACAGTCCAGGTTTTCAAGTGTTTCTGAGAATTTGACAGTTGGTCATTTACAATTATTTAAATTACCAACTGTCAAATTGAGGGAAATCTTGACCACCTGGACTGTGTGCAGCCCTCGAGGCCTGGACTTGCTCACCCCTGCCGTAGACCATATGTGCTTAAAAAGTGAAAGAGAAAACAGAAGAGGGAAAGGACTCCACTGGCCATAAGAGCCACTCTGCAGGAGAGAGATTGGTAGGATGGGGTCAGATGGCCATATAATTTGGACGTGGATCACATCGCAGGGCCCAGGCTGGCTAGCTGTCAACATTGGATCAGGAGAGCCATGGCCAGTACATTCATTTTTCAACAGTGTCTGAAATGGTGATGGTCTTTTTTTATTTACAAACCAACATTCGAATCTTAAATTTGCTTGAAACCACAAATTTTAGGAATTTTGGCTTGATCCACTCATCTCTAGTGACCGCCCATTTCTGTCCCCATTAATTCATATGGTATCTCTGAAAATTGCAGAAGTGCACATCCTGCCAATATGCTATTAAAGAGACTCTATCAGCAGGTTTTTGCAATGTAATCAGACAGCAGCAAGACATAGGGACTGAGATAGTGATGTGTCACTTGATTTACTGTGTGCAGCAGTTTTAATAGAATAATTTTTTCTGCGGCAGATCTGGCAGAGCTCATTTGTTGAGCTGGGTATAACCACACCCAGACCACAGCTTTCTGTGTACATTATATAGTGACAGAGTGCTGCTAATCAGTGCTGGGGTGTGTGGTTGTACTATGAGGCATGAGACCAGTTCTCCAGTAGTGATAATCTCCTGCTGTTAAAACATTGATTGTATTGAAACAGCAAAACACAGCTCAGAAAATGAGGGTCTCTGCTCCTACATTTTGGTAATCTTAGATTACATTGCTGATAGATTCCTTTTAATGTTCCAGATGATAACACCTTATAAGCATAAACAACTTTTCAATTGCTTGTCTTAAAGAGGAACTTTCACCCCCCCTGCTGCATGGCAATCTAAATGCAGCACTGAATGCAGCATGTCTGCTGCATTCAGGGAAAGGTCCCCCATGTGTCTGTGTGCTGTGTACCCCGAGATATAGCCTTAGGCAAACTCACTGTTAGAATTCAGGAGGGCAGTCCCTGGGGCAGGAGTTAGCTCGATTCACGGGGGCCATTCTCTGCCCCTCTGCCTCCTGCGGGGTACACAGCACACAGACACATGGGGGACCCCTTCCCTGAATGCAGCAGACATGTTGCATTCAGTGCTGCATTTACATTGCCATGCAGCAGGGGGTGACAGGTCCTCTTTAAATCCTCATCACTTTCACCTCACACTCATTTGCAAATCTATTGGCTGAAAACCAATCTGAAAGGTGGATCACATTATATCCCGCCAAGTCAATCCTCTAAGAGCTGAGTAGACCAAAATTGAAGGATGATACCTTGGATCCAGTGGTGTAACTTGAAGCTCATGGGCCCCAAAAGCTCCAACAGGGCTCCAATTATTGCCAATCTTTAATAGCATTAGTCTTTTTCTATAAGCCAAATGGACTTTTGGGGCTTCAGGGCCCGGGTGCGATTGCAACCCCTGCACCTACTGCAGTTACACCTCTGCTTTGATCTAAACTGATCATATGTAGCAATCTACCAGGAGAGATGATAGGTTTGCTCTGTTGTGCTCAGCTCATAGAGGATTGTCTACAACATATATATAATTGTATCTATCACTAAACTATGAGACATTTTAGAAACATGATGTACATAAGAGCATCCATGCAGGTTCTGTCACACCCGCTTTATCATTGGAGCAAAGTTACAATATGCCGTATCTTGCTTCGGCGTGTGATGGAGAACAGCGGTGATTAAGTTTTCCTAGGTGGGTTGATAGGTTTGCATTATACACACTATGTTACACTTACAGGGGAGCGCTGCCTGAATCCAGGGGAGAATTGGGGTTCGAATGTGCTCTGCAGGGACTCCAGCGCCGGCAGTGTACGGGTGATCTCACTACGAGAACAATACAAGTGTCAGATACTAGAGCGGTGTACTGAAGATTGAGGTTCTGGTGCACAATATTACTGAAAGTATGACATCATATCTCTGTGACTTATTACATATAGGTGAGAGTATGTGACGGGCCTTATAAATCACCCATAACTGGCTGTAGGTGATTACCTCATAGGCCCCATGGTGGAAACATTCCTTCCTTCAATGACACAGAACAGATGACTTATGAAAAAATAATAATTTTGGGCTAATCACAGGGTGTGAGATATGAAGATGTTGGTAGATGAGACAAGAACGTGTATGAGAAGCATCACACAATGACATGAAACATAGGAGGGGAAGGGGCAAAAAGAAATTGAAGAAGGAGAAGAGATGCTGCACTTCCCCTTACCTCAGACAGCTGCCACCAAACTCGTCTGCCCGCTGCCCCCTCCTTCCATACCTTCTCTTTGTGCTGTGATGCCTGGCTGTCTTCCCTCTGCACGCAGTACAGTAAGAGGGAGGGAACAGCAGGGAGGCAGACACCCAAGTAAAAGGAAGATTTCATTTGCAAGAAAGATATTCTTACACGTACAAGAGCTCCCCTTATCCCATGGCACTAGATTAGGTTGCAGAAGAAGACAGTGAATCATAACTGGTGTGATAGACACTCCGGTACAGCATCTCTACAATGGCAGGATGAGCCACTGAAGGGCGAGTCTGTCCCAGATGTGCATAGCCAGTGAGGGGAGGAGGCTGCAACACTCCTATGTGCTGGAAGAAGCAAGAGGATAGCTCCAGAAATCTCCGGCTAATGTTCTCTGTCATTGTGGTCCATGTACAGTATCCACACATATTCATTCATCTTCACTTTTGTGAGTTAAAGGGACCCTGTCACCAGGTTTTTGCCATCCCATCTGACAGCAGCATAATGTAGAAATAGAGACCCTGATTCCAGCGATGTGTCACTTACTGAGCTGCTTGCTGTAATTTTAATATAATTACTATTTTCCCTGCTTCGTGTTTAGCAGTAAATGAATGTGCTGGACTATTGGATTAGTCCTATAATGTTAATCTCCAAGTGATTGTATGAAAACTACACTGAGCAGTCCAGTAAGTGACATATCGCTGGAATCAGGGTCTCTGTCTCTATATTATGCTGCTGTCAGATGAGATGGCAAAAACCTGGTGACCGTGTCCCTTTAAATGCATAAAATAGATACTGGCATGAAAGAGAACATATGCCCATCTACCATTCAGGACACTAGAAAGTTGGTCCTGGTTGGCTTCCTTTCTGATTTATTCCACATCCAAATTTTTAGTGCACAATCCAGTAAGTCGCGATTTTCAGTTTTGCCATTAGTTACATAAATTTATCAAAGTTGGGTCAAGTGAACCGATGATTATTACCACTATAATTTTTAATTCTTTTGAGAATTTGTTATTTGATAATACTGTGTTAGGTCGTATTCACGCCACAGTTTTCAGATGTCAGGTTCTGTCCGGTTTGAACCTGACAGAATCTGATCCGGTTTTGCCCCCATGTATCTCTATGATGCCAGATTGGTCCTATTTGGCCATACGGTTTGCTGTGTTTTGTCCCTGATCCCATTTTGTTTGGTTTTTCTCCGGGCACAAAATCAGAGCAAGTATCATTTTTTGCAGATGGTGCAATACTCGAACAAAATTGGACAGTCTTGAATCCGGCATGGTCCATCGCACTTAACATGGGACTCTATGGGTGACGGATCTGTTAGGAAATCAGATCACTTCTCGGATCCGATTTTTTTTCAGAGCCTGCCAGAAATCATGCCGTCCAAAGTTCAGCACCTAGGACAGCACTACTTCTAGCAGATGCTGTGAATTCAGCACCAAGGACAGAGTCAAAGCAGACAGAGGCAGACTTCAGCACCATGGACAGCAGCAGAAACCGAATCCGACGAAAAACAGGATCAGAGGGCATATTTGGCCACACTTTGTGCTCATCCTGTGTTGTCAGGTTCTGTCCGGTGGATCCTGCAAAACAAGGACACAACCTGACAGCTGAAAACCGTGGTGTGAAGCCGGCCTTAGAGCAGAGGTCTCCAACTCCAGTCCTCAGGACCCACCAACAGTGCATGTTTTCAGGATTTCCTTAGTATTGCACAGGTGATAATATAATCACCTGCACAGGAGATGATTCCAACCCCTGTGCAATGCTGAGGAAATCCTGAAAACCTGCACTGTTGGTGGGTCCTGAGGTCTGGAGTTGGGGACCTCTGTGTTAGAAGGTTTAAAATGTGAAGAAAACAAATGATACAAATTTTAGTTTTTTAAAGTTGCGAAAAAATGTGAATTTTAGTGTTGCATGCCTTTATGATTCTAATCACAACTCAGACAAGAAACAAGTTAGAGAAATGGGGAAAAACACCATTCAACTCAGAACAGTACAGGCTTTCAACAGATGTCACAAAAGTATATTTCTTAATATTTCACCTATGAAAAATCAAACGCAAAATTTCAAAATACATTTCTGAAAAATGTACCGTATATACTCGTGTATAAGCCGACCCGTGTATAAGCCGACCCCCCTACTTTTGCCCCCAAAACCTGGGAAAACCTATTGACTCGTGTATAAGCCGAGGGTGGACCCCAGCACAGGTATACAGCCCCCAGCAGTGTGGTATACAGCAGCCCCAGAGGTATATACAGCAGCCCCAGTGGTATATACAGCAGCAGCCCCAGTGGTTAGTATACAGCAGCCCCAGAGGTGTATACAGCAGCCCCAGTGGTAGTATACAGCAGCCCCAGAGGTATATACAGCCCCAGTGGTACTATACAGCAGCCCCAGTGGTAGTATACAGCAGCCCCAGTGGTAGTATACAGCAGCCCCAGTGGTAGTATACAGCAGCCCCAGAGGTAGTATACAGCAGCCCCAGAGGTAGTATACAGCAGCCCCAGAGGTATATACAGCCCCAGAGGTATATACAGCAGCCCTAGTGGTGTATACAGCAGCCCCAGAGGTATATACAGCAGCCCTTAGGTAGTATACAGCAGCACCAGTGGTGTATACAGCAGCAGCCCCAGGGGTGTATACAGCAGCAGCCCCAGGGCTGTATACAGCAGCAGCCCCAGGGGTGAATACAGCAGCAGCCCCAGGGGTGTATACAGCAGCATCCCCAGGGCTGTATACAGCAGCAGCCCCAGGGCTGTATACAGCAGCAGCCCCCGGAGGTATACAGGCCCCCCCATCATGATCCAGGGCCCCCCCCCTTGCGCGGCAAACCTGTAAAGTAAAATCATACTTATCACTGTCCTGTCGCGCCGTCCCGCCGCTTGCCGACATCACGATCCCGGGCTTCATTCCGCCTCTTCCGGCTTCCTGTGGTCGCGGGCAATGACGTCATTGCCCGCGACCACAGGAAGGCGGAAGACGCGGAATGAAGCCCGGGATCGTGATGTCGGCAAGCGGCGGGACGGCGCGACAGGACAGTGATAAGTATGATTTTACATTACAGGTTTGCCGCGCAAGGGGGGGGGGCCCTGGATCATGATGGGGGGGCCTGTATACCTCTGGGGCTGCTGCTGCTGTATACTTATACTGTATACTCGCGTGTAAGCCGAGGGGGGACTTTTCAGCCCAAATTTTGTATATACGGTATATGATATTAAATTTGCAAAAAATTCATGTATCTCATATGGTCCTACCAGTTCTGCATGAAAATTCAAGTTGGGCACTTAATTGGATCATACTTAAAAAAAAAAAATAACAAACCCCCCCCCCCCAATATAAACAATGTCAAATAAAAAATTTTGAATTCACACGTACACGTATATTTAAAAATTGCTTATTTTAATTCACTATTAAACACTTGACTGGGGCCCGAATCTACCGCATCGGGTGATTCTAAAACATGTGCAACTATATATTAGTCCAACTACTCCTGATACTAATCGTAAGCCCACCTCTGAGGGTAGAGGAAGCCCACTGTTGCATGGGATGGCTGTGGCTTGGCAGGCGCTCCTGCTGCTTGCCATCCCCCTGTTCGCTCTCTCTCCCTTTGTGCTGTCTCTCACTCTGATGCTTTGTCTTCTCCCTGTGCACTCTCTCTTTCCCCTGTGCACTCCCTCTCCCCTTGTGCTGCCTCTGCCCCCTGTGTGCTCTCTCCCGTTTGCCTTCTCTTCCCCCTGTGCGCTCTCTCTCCTCTTGTGTAGTCTCTCTGCACTTTTGCTGTCTCTTTCCCTCTGCGCTCTCCTCCCCTATGCAATCTCTCTTCCCTTGTACTGTCTCTCTCCCCTGGTTCTGTCTCTTCTCCCTATGCACTCTCTCTCCCCTAGTGCTGTCTCTCTCCCTTTGAGCTCTCTGGCCCCATTGTGCACTGTCTCACTCATGTGCAAATATTTTTCCCCCCGTACACTGAGGAGCTGCTGTGCCAGCCTGTGTTCCAGAGTAGATTGCAAATTGGAGGAAGTGAAGCAGCCGGATGAGTCCGCCCCAAGAGTATGATGGAGGGGACCCAGGCACACGTGATAATGAATACCTGTGCTGCAGTCAGTGTCACAGGTGTCCTATAAGTGGTGCTGTTTTCTTTGACTGATCAACCAAACTTGAATGATCAACCAAACTAAGGGCTTCTTCACATTCCAGTTTAACTGTAGTTTTCTAGTTTAACTGTAAGTTACATAATATCCTATAAGTGGTGCTGTTTTCAGGACAACTTACAGACACACAGGCAGACTGGATAGGGCTTTTATATAGTAGATATGATTGTATAAGATTGTATTGAGAAAATCACACTTAAAAATATGATCCTAAGGAGTTGAAATTCTTGTAGAAATGTAAGGCTGATTTCACATTTGCGTCTCAACCATACTAGACTGAGACGCATATGATCTGCATCAAGCGCCAGAGTGCAGACACCACTGAATGCTGCCGCTTCAGTGTGTTTTTGTCTGCTGGGTTTGGTCGGCCTGGAGGGGAAAGAGACAGAGGGGAGGGAACGAGGAAAAGAACACACCCCGGAATTGTTCTGAGCATGCTCAAACTACTTTGAGCACGCTCAGAGTGAACTCCTGATCCATCCTGGCCGCATTTGCGGTGCTCACCAGAGCCGTGGGATACTCGGTAACCTGGCTAGTGATTTATTAGGAGGTCACGGTGGCAGTGACTGGGCTCTGTGGCCCAGGGTGTGCAGAAAAAGGGGATTATTTACAGGGAATGAGTTTGTGACGCCACCTGTCGTTATTCTGGTCAGGGTGACCAGCGCTGCTATGGGTCTTCTGTGCCAGTGGAATGGCAGCCTGGATGGTATTGCTCCCCACAGGTAGAGTGTGAGCCCAGGGGTAATGGTAAAAGTCTATGGAGATGGTGGTGGTGTCTGTGTAGCAGTGCAAGAGGGCGCGAGAAATAACCGGAGGAGACCATTATTGCAGTTCTTTACCTTTACTTGGCGATCACTCAAGTTCACCCAGCTGGGTGCTGTGCTCTTCCGTGGCGCAGCCTAGCCAGCTCTCAGATGATACAGGGCCACTTCACCAAGGCACCTTTCGTGAACCTTTCCTGGCCATCTCCCATGCTGGCTACTCTCCCCTCCTGCTCCGTGTCTTTGTGTGACAGGGTCCCAATCTAGTGGCCGTAGGCCCTGTCGGAAGACTTCAAGGTGTCCCCTGAGCCTATATGGCCACCGGCTTGCGGAGTGTCCACGGTTGTGGCTGCTACCCATGCAAGCCAGCAGCCTCCAGTTTTACTAGCTAAGGCTTATAGTCCTTTCTCTAGATCAGGGCCAGTCCTCTCTGCGACCTGTCCCTCTGCCCAACTCGGGTTGGGCCAGATTTGGGGCACACGGTTGGTTCCCCACTCCTTTGTCACTTAGGACTCCTCTTTGCTGCAGGCCTCCTGCCTGCTTGATGTTCTTCTTCCTACTCTCACACACTGAGTTCTCACTTCCTGTCACCCCTAACTTTTGTACCTACCCCCTCTACCTACTACCTCCTCCAGCCTGCAAATGGGGCCCTCCCTCAATAGGGTCCACCCAGATCCCCTGGACTGGAGTTGGGTGGTGTTGGGTGTAAGTGAATGTGTCTTGGCTAGGCAACCCCTCTCCCCTGAGAGCGGTAACACCACACCTGTGGAGTAGTTGTAATGTTACTATAGTGACAGGTCCACAGGGGTGCCACACATTCACCTGCGGCTAGATGCGGCCTCATAGGCAGCAATGTGTAGCCGCATCCAGACATGTCAGGATTTTTCAAGTGGCCCCAAACTGCAACTTTCTGCGGTCAAAGCTACGGTGGAAATGCTGCATTCATCTGCATCAGGCGAAATCCTGATACCACCTGCTGTTCCTGCATCCCTGTGTTAAATATAGGGACACAGGCCTTATCAGGACACAACCTCTGAAGACGCAGATGTGAAAGCACCCTAACCAAGAACTCAAGTGACACATATGCCATTTTTGAACATTTTAAAACATACAGTGTTTTTCAAATTGCGCATCAAAATTTTGAATTTGACTCCTCAAAAACAAAATATCTACAAACATAATCTTGTGACATATCAAATTAAAGCCTATACCGTCCTAAACAAAATGGTGCATTTCCCATCTCTTCATGTTATTTCTAACCCAAGATATGATAAAATAAAATGTAACATTATATAGGCCCCAAATTCAGACTCTCAAAACTTTTGAAATCTTTAAAAAATTAACAAATGAAAATAAAAATGCAAAACCTTTTTTTGTAATTCAATAAAGTAACACTTAAAAAAAATCCAAAAACATTGGGTAAAACAAAAAATATTCAGATTTGGATAACTTGACATGTAATGACCAGTTTCCATGATGTTTAATTCATTTGTGGCATCTTTAGATATAAAGATTCTGTCTAGAGATGCCACCCCGCCACTAAAGTAAGAATTGTTATTTTTTTTGTTACCTTTAGCAAATCAAAATTAATAAATGAGAAGTGCACCTATTTGGTTATCCATGCCCACTTTTCCACCCAGTCTTGAAAAGTAGTAAGAGCGTAGACGACAAATTTTGTGCATTTTTAAAGGCATAAAAGTGGCATAAGTCTTTATAAATTCACAAATGTTTTTTTTTTCTAACTTACAATAACTTTACAATAATGATATCTATTCATTTACATAGAGCTATTAATTCCATAGCACTTTACATACATTTGCATCACTGTCCCCATTGGGGCTCATAATCTAAACATAATATCAGTATGTCTTTGGAGCATGGGAGGAAACCAGAGAACCCAGAGGAGACCCACAGAAATACAGGGAGAACATACAAACTCTTGATGTTGTCCTTGGTTGGATTGGAACCCAGGACTTCAGTGCTGCAAGGCTGCAGTGCTAACCACTGAGCCACCGTGCCACCCACTTTTGACAATAACTGCATCACACTGTGCAGGACCAGAAATGATGCTGGGCCAGCAGCGCATCATACCCGGAAGAAAGAGGCGGGGATTTTAAATCAGGAGCGAGCTACTTAATGAATGATCTCACCCACTGGGGTGTAATTGAAGCAGTAAGGCAGGGGGAGAGCGGACCCAGAGAGACTGCCCACCTAATGGCCAGCCATCTAGAAACACCCACCCGACAGTAAACATGCAAGTTTATAAATCACTGTTTTGCACTTTTATAATACACATTTAGATCAGAAGGGATGGTTAGTAATGTAGTAGGAAACTGCAGAGACAGGTAGTGATAGGTTAGGAGGGCTAAACTAAGTGACAGGTTCCCTTTAAGCTGTATCTTTTTAACTACTTGGTTATTCACATTTAAATCCTTGGTAGAGGGACCTTTAGACTAGATTACTACAATGCAGATTGTGATCCCATTTATTTCTATTAATAAAAAAAATGAGTGGATACAAAAAGTGCAATGCTATATTCTTGCTGTTGCGTTCCAGTATTTTTCATGGCAAGAAAAATGTCTGCAGTAACATCAGTAACATCACAAGGTCACACGGGAAGAATATAATGCAGGTTTTTCATTTGTATACAGTGGATAGAAAAACTCTACACACCCCTTTTAAAATAGCAGGTTTTTGTCATGTGACAAAAAATCATGCAACATGGTCTCCTGGCCTTCATGCAACCTGCATTCCTTTCCTCACAAGATCTCCTTCTTTCCTCCCCTTTCATTTCTTCTTCCCACCACCACATATTAGATTTCTCCCAGGCATCCCAATTCTCTTCCCCAACACATCAGACTCTCACCTAACGTGGAATCCTTCAAAAGGAACCTGAAGACCCAACTCTTCCGACAAGCCTACAACCTACAGTGAGCCTCAGTCCACTATGTCTCCGCACAATCAACTCTACCCTCTCCTACTGTATCCTCACCCATCCCTTGTAGACTGTGAGCTCTTGTGTGTAGGGTCCTCTCTCCTCACATACTGTATACTCACCCATCCCTTGTAGACTGTGAGTCCTCGTGGGCAGAGTCCTCTCTTTTTACATACTGTATCCTCACCCATCTCTTGTAGACTGCAAGCCCTCATGGGTAGGGTACTCTCTCAACACCTACTCTATACTCATCCATACCTTTTATATTGTGAGCCCTCGTGAGCAGGGTCTTCTCTTTTTACGTACTGTATCCTCACCCATCCCTTGTAGACTGCGAGCCTTCATGGGTAGGATACTCTCTCAACACCTACTGTATACTCACCCATCCCTTGTAGACTGGGAGCACTCATGGGCGGAGTCCTCTCCTAGTGTATCCTTACCCATCCCTTGTAAACTGTGACCCTTGCAGGCGGGGTCCTCTCTTCTCTCCTAGTGTATCCTCACCCATCCCTTGTAGACTGTGAGCCCTCGTGGGCAGGGTCGTCCTCTCTCCTCCTGTACCTGTGTGTACCTTGTATATTGCTCATAATTATTGTACTTGTCTATGTATGCCCCTTTTCAAATGAGAAGCATCATTGAATAAATGGTTCTATAAAAATAGATAACAATAAGCTCAAGAAGATTCAATTTAGAACTTTTTCCACCTTTAATGTCACCCATAGTCTATACAATTCAATTGAAAATGAATTAATTATGAAGGAAAAAATACTAAAAATAATTTAGTTGCATACAGTAAGTGTGAACACCTTCTTATAATTGGGGGTGTGATTGTGTTCAGAATTAGCCAATGACTTTTAAACTAATGTTACATAGCAGTCAGGAAACAGCTGCCATTATTTACAGGGATTCTGACTAACTCGATATAAATATTAGCTGTTCCAATAGGATTTTCCTGACATTTTCTTAGTTGCATTTTACAGCAATGCCATGGTAAGTTAACAGCTTACTACACAACAAAGGGATCTCAGTGTTCCAAATTAGTAGAAGGGTACAAGAAATTCTAAGGCATTTAAAGCAGGGAACTCTGTCGAGGCCGTCATCAGTAGAGATGAGCGAACCTGTTCAGGTTTGGAGTTCAGGTGATTTCGTATAAAAATCACTGGAGCGAGTATCGCTGTAGTCGGGTACAGATGGTTCTTGGCCCAGCGTGAGCCACCTGCAGTGTCTTATTGGCTCACACTGGGGGGAATACAGTTGTCGGCTGTACAGTGGATGTAAATGAAAAAAAAAAGAAAAATCCTCTCTCTCCAACCCTGGAAGTGGCTTGCTTATGGGTGACTGTGTGTGGGCAGAGAGCCAAACAGCCAATCAGTGACGGTGTGGGTCAAGTTCGGGCACCAAACAGTGTCGCCAAACCCAAACATCCACAGGTTTGTTCGTCAACGGAACCAGAACCTTGAAAGATGTGCTCATCTCTAGTCATCAAGAAATAGCTTAAATTTGATGCAACACTAACATTACCTATAACTGGACGTTTCTCAAAAATTGATGACAAACCAGAAGAAAATTAGTCCCAGAGGTTGCCTAGAGGACTACAAAGCATCAGGAATTTCTGGTAAGCACAGTTTGTGTAACACATATGCCAACAATCTCTTGTACTCTTCATACGTCTGACCTGTTGGGTAATGTGGCAAGACAGAAGCCTTATATCCACTGTATGATCAAAAGTATTACAATTTGGGAACCCCAAACTAATGATATGCTAAATAGTTGCAAGTCAAATTTATGTATGAGATAGCCAGAATGCGTATAAAATGAAGGTAGTCTCACACTTAAAGCCATAGTGGATGGTGAAATATGGCACCTGAAAGTCAAAAGTTCATAACATGATTACTCTTTTAGGGTATGTGCACATCAGTAGTTTTCTGGGCTGTTTTTTGGCGTTTTCCGTCGGCGTTTTCCGCTCAGTTTTATGTTAATTTATGTTAATCCTAGCCACTGGCTGGATTAACATGATACTCAATGGAGTTTAGAAAACGCTGTCTTCATTAGAACGTTTTTTTTCTGGTCGTTTTCAGTTTTTCCACCGGTTTTCCACCGGTTTTCAAAGATAGAGCAAGGGACTTCTTTTGGTCGTTTTTCCAGCGGTTCCAGCTTACAAGTGCAGCAAAAAACTGAGTTTTAAAAACGCTCAGAAAAACAGCCGACAAAACGCTGTATAAACACTATAAAAAACGAGCAAAAAACGAGCAAAAAACGAGGGACTCTGCTGAGCACAGAAAACTCAGTTTCTGCTAATCTACACCGGTTTTTGGACGTTCTGCAGAGATGCACAAACGTCAGATGTGCACATACCCTTACTCATCAGTGTAAAGGCCCAATTACAGTTTCCTGTGGAAATGTTTTTAATGGATCTGTCAAAAATGTATGACTAAAGAAGTAAAGATGTGATTAATTTTTTATGCACCCATTATTATAATGGATGAATCTGATGTGAAGTATTACAAGAGGACAATCGGTCTTGTGTGAGGTCACGCAGGGTTTGAGCACAAGGATCACACAGACTCATGGTTTTTGAAGTTTTCCAAGACTTTACTGGAGTTTTTCTTCAGCCAGTACTGTCCACGGAGTCTGTACCGGGGCCAGGTTGCTCCCACCCTGTCCGGGTCCTCAGCTTCCTACATCTGCACCTTGTGTGTGGCCCTGCTGCTGCTTTAGCTGAGCTGCTGGCCCTGTTTCTCCTCACAGGTACCCCCTTTGCTAGGCAACTTGAGTCCTTCTGTGTGCTTCTGACCCCGCCATGTTGCTTCACTGAGGTACAGTGTAGATATATAACCTCCACTATCCCGGTGTTTTCTGTGCTGCGTGTTTCAGTAACAGATTCAGATCCGGTATCCGGTCTCTGCACTCCTCTGGAGCGAGTTATAAGGTAAATCAGTCTCCCAGATATGTTCCTCTGTTTCTTTTACTCCTCTCCTCAGACCCTGGCTTCAGGCCTGAAAGTAGTCAGTGGTCCCTGTCAGGAGCTCAGCACTGCTCCCATTTACAGGTCCTCCTCCTAGTGCTCCCTGCACTAAACTGAACTGTCAAATGTCAACTATCAACTAACTACTTCCTCCTCAGACCAGAATATATAAGGGAGCTGCTTTAGCTCCCCCTTCTGGCCTAGAGGTGCTAGTGCAGTGTCAGGTGTTGTATGGGGAGTTTTTTTTTTTTTTTTTGAACCATCATTTTTATTGTTTAATAAATATATAGGTACAATGACATATATAGCAATAAGAAAAATCAAAAGTCAGAAGTTAACATTAATATTACATAACATATTGTGTCATAACCGCGCAAAGTCAGCGGCAGCTTAATATCAACAATTTAGAAAATAATAACACCCCTTAAACCCACCCTCCACCCTTCCTAGAGAACATCTCCGCAGTATTTGCAATTGTTCAATTTGTCAGAAAATTTCTAGAATGAATGCCCCTTCTAAGTTATACACTTTAGTCTGCCCAGTGTACCTCCCAAGTCCTCCATGGCATACCAAGCTGAAGACCTATGAGGCACCATAAAACTCCTAACCCTTGTGATGTTAATGTGGCACTTAACCCCTGGGGTGCCACATTCCCCCTTAGTGAAAGACAGTACTCCGGGACTGTAGAAAAACAAACAGTTAATGATACAATTAACATTTACATAGTCTTAAAAAATAAAAATACAAAAATCACTAAAATTCAAAAAGAGTCCAAAAGTTCAAAGCAGTCTTTCTGGGGGTTTAGTCTATTGCCTCCGGGCTGATAAATATTTACAAAAGAGTTTTTACCACAACCATTTCGTGGTAGTATGGTCCATAAATAAATAAAGAAGAAAAGTTCAAGAATGTGCAAGAAGTTCATACAGGATAGTCTCTGTAGGTACTGGGCTTTTTTAACGTTGCAAACAATATAAACACGTACGGGTGTCTCTGGTTACAAGTGCAGTAGGCCTCTAGGCCCTCGGGTCACCACATAAGAGGCCAAGTTCTTACTCTCTGTGGTTGCCACCTAACACTAAGCTATTCTCACCCTTTCTATACACTTTACACAGTAACGGGTTCTATTAAACTTTTACATCAACATATTTATATTTCACATTTACTTCACATTTTAATCTCTGTGCCTTGCTGGTATCTGACCCTTGGTACTACGCTCTGATCTGCGTAATGCTGGTGTACTGGGTGTATTTAGCCTGATAGTGTGGGTGGACGTGTACCTACTTGGAGTGTCTGGTACTATTGCGGATGGAGATCTGACAGTAGGACTGGCAAGCTCAGTGGGACCAAGAATTGGTTCTTCCTCTTCAGGCTCGACTTCCAGTTCGTCATGTCTTGGGACTTCTGGTTGTACGGGTTCTGGTGTTGGTTCAACCATTGAGGGAAAGCAATCATTGGGACTACAACTGCTCTGTAGTAATTTGGCCATGTTTTGGGGAAATCTCCTAATACTGTATGGAATACTTCATCTTCCTTGACAGGTTGGACCTGTACGGGTACTGTTACTTCTGGTGTCTTCAGAGTTTCAGGACATGGTTTGAGATGGTCTCTTGACACAACTGCTGATGTTCTTCCTTTGTCTTTGCTTATTAGACACATTTTAGCATTGTCTAAATTGGATGGTAAGTCTGTATATGGGGTGGTTTCCCACTGATTATCCAATTTGTTAGTGCATCTCTTTCTCTTGAGAACTTGCTCACCAGGTTTTAATGGAGTTGCTTGAGCACGTTGGTTAAAGGTTTCTCACTTGTCTTGCTCTAGCTTGCTGAAGATTTTTCTCTACGCACTACTGTACTTGGCGATACTGCTGTTGACGTAGGGTATCCTAATTGGATTCTTCAACTTCTGTGTCAGGTTTTAAAATTCCCATATCTAAATCAATTGGCAGCTTACCAGGTCTTGCACGCATAAGGTAGGCTGGGGTGCAGTTTGTAGAACTCACCAGGACATGGTTGTACAAGTCTACCAAGTTGGGTAATTTCTCTGGCCATTAATTTCTTTCTGACTCTGGTAATGTTTTCAACAGGTCAATCACAATATGGTTCATCTTTTCGCATAAGCCATTGGTTTGGGGATGGTAGGCTGTAGTGCGGATCTTCTTACAGCCGTATATGTTGCAGAACTCCTGGAAAATCTCTGATTCAAAAGCTGGACCTTGGTCTGCAAGGACTTGTTCCGGGTAGCCATGAGGTCTACAGAAATGTGTTTGAAATGCTCTTGCAGCCGTCTTCGCTGTCAGGTCCTTGACTGGTCCACCACTAAGAAGCGTGAGTAATGATCCACAATGGTTATGGCATAGACATAGCCTGACCGGCTTGGTGACAACTTAACGTGGTTTAACGCAACTAACTCGAGTGGTTGCTTGGTTACTATGGACTGGAATGGGGCTCTCTGTTGATCTTTTCTTCTAAGGTTGCACGGACCACATTTTCTACACCAATCTTCAATTGATTTCCTCATGTCAACCCAATAGAATCTCTCTCTTAAGAGCACTTCCAAGTTCTTCCATCCAAAATGACCTGCACCGTCGTGGTAGGCTTCTAAGACCATTTTGACGTCTCTCTTGGGTACGATAATCTGCCAGACCAATTCATGTGTTTTAGGGTTGATATGCCTTCTGCAGAGCTTCACTTGATACAGGAACAACTTGCTTCTCTCCTTCAAGAAGTATTGGGTCTCAGCTGGGGCGTTCTGATTAGGGTACGCACGTTGTTGTGTAAACAGTTCTTTCACTAGCTTCACAGCTGGATCACTATCTTGGGTGTCAGCCCATCCATGGTGTGCTAACGGGTTGAGATTTGCCTCCTGTTGTCTTTGGTAGATGCCGGGTTGATAGTTTTCTACCTTAGAACGATGAAAGGCCAGTAGCTCAATCTCTTTCAGCTCCTCCGGTTCCTCTTCCGCATCTTTTAGGTGTGGCATCTTGGATAAGGCATCTGCGTTCCCGTTTTTGCGGCCTGCCCTATATTTGATGACAAAATTGTAGTTAGACAGCCGGGCTATCCATTGCTGCTCCAATGCACCTAATTTTGCTGAGTCCAGGTGGGTCAGCAGATTGTTATCAGTGTAGATGGTGAATTCTGCAGCTGCCAGGTAGTGTTTGAAACGCTCGGTTACAACCCAAACTACTGCCAGTAGTTCTAACTTGAAGGAACTGTAATTCTCAGGGTTTCTTTCCATAGTGTGGTTGTGAGAGTCACAACCACTATAAAAGCATATGACGGCTGCTGCAGTCCCCAATGTGCTGCATATGGAGAAGGGCTAAAAACTGCACTGCCGTATTCCATAAGATGTCAAAGGGTGAATATAATATTGCTTTATTAGTCAACGCGTTTCAGTGCTCCCTGGCCCCTGCCTCAGGACAAATCAATATCATATTGCCATGTTTCAGGGAATTTCAGGGAGACTTGAAAATCCGTTGACTAATAAATCAATATTATATTAATCCTTTGACATCTCGTAGAATATGGCAGTGATTAACCCTTCATTCTCCATACTCCATATGCACCACGCTGGGGACTGCAGCAGCCATGATATGATTTTATAGTGGTTGTGACTCTCACAACCACACAAGGTGAAGCCTCTGATACCTATTTAGGTAATATTTTATCTCTCAGACCCTTCATCCTCCCTACTTTAGTTTTCTGAGATAATAACCTTTGTTTTTTCATTGGCTGTAAGCCATAATCATCAACATTTACAGAAATGACCACTTGAAATAGATTATTCTGTTTGTAATGACTATATAATATGTTTCACTTCATGTATTGAATTACTGATAAAAAGCCCACATGATAAAATTGGCTTGGGAATAGCGCGCTGAAAAAAGAATTGACATTTCATTCTTTTAACACGCGCGCTTTTGCAGTGAAAGCGTGTGCGTTAAAATATGTGCAAAAGTGCCACGTCTGAATGCATTTCTGCAAAACCCATAGGTTTTGCAGGACTGCGTATCCATAATTTCGTTTCACTGCATTTACGCGAGGGCAAAAAAGTGCTGCATAAATGCGGGAATACGCAGCAAATACGCGACATTGTGAACACAGCCTAAGAGATCTATGTAATCATACATGTGATGTGCCCCAGGGATGTGGGGTACTCGGAACCGGGCTGCGGTGTTTCTAGGGAGTCACAGGGGTCGAGACCTGGCTCCGTGACCGTGGGTTCAGTTGTTAAAGAGTTTTTGGGGAGTAGGGTGGTTTAAAATGAACGTTATTCATGACGCCACCTGTGGTTTGTGGTTATGAGTGGCCACCGCTGCTGCAGAACCTCTGGGGATGATGGATGGGCAGCTATGATGTAGTGGCTTCCCACAGGTGGAGCAGATCCACAGGGTAGGGAATGTTGAAAGGGTGTAGGGTGCAGGATGGAGGGCGCGAAGTAACTGACAGACTCACGGTTTATTGGTTCCTCATGTCCTTTACTGGTGATACTGGCACAAGGACAGATGTTATTGCTGGAATCCGGCAACCTGGCAGCAATTTGGGGTTCTCCTCACCTGGCAAGTTCTGAGGCCTCCCTGCAGCGCTTCCTCTACTGGTCCCTGCGGCTGTTGAAGCTAAGCTGCGGCCCTCTCTCTCCTGCTGTGAGCCGTATGGCAGGCAGCTCGAGTCCTTTTCCAGCCCCACTTCACGGGTGACTGCTACTGGGCTCTCAATGCTGCTTTGCCTCTGGGCACTTGGTGTGGATAGGGACTTGGGATCCCCCACACTCCGGTATTGGCTGCTGGGACATTAGGCCCTGCACAGCCTCGGACTCCGGTATCCGTTTCTTGGCACTTACTCCTCTTGGGTGAGCTTGATACTGCTCCAGTCCACAGGATATCTTCCTCAGTACTGCTCCATACTGAACTGACTAACTCCGCCCCAGAACAGAATTTATAGGGAAGCTTACCTTGAACCCAGGTTTAGATCTCCCCCTTCAGGCCTGGAGGCAGACAGGTGTTTTGTGCTTTGGGTTTTGCCTGGTGTGAAGTCTCAGGTATGACACTACCCCCGGGGGAGATAATGACATTGTGGTAGCTGGACCCTGCAATGCCACACATGGAATATGTTTTTTGAGATCTGGTGACTTTCTTTATGATTTTCCTCCTTTTAGGATCCAATGGCATCTAAAACTACACCTGAATGTTCTTTGTGAACATTGATCCTAAAAGGATTTTCTCATCCAAAACATCTTGTAAAAGCTGATTTTGCCAGGGCATGCATTAGTCAGCCAGTCACTTGCCTGTAAAAAGCACTGCATGGGAAATGTAGTATTGATGAAATATAAGGATGGCTTGAGTCCTTCTGCTATATGTCTTAGCTTTTAGACAGGTACCCTTCTTTAATGCCTATATGCCCTACAGCGCATGTCTTTACATGACAATCTCTCCATTACTTCTCCTGGTAGATGTGTCACAAACGTTGAGTTGTGCATACACTTAACCAGCAGGGGGCGCTGGCTGATGTGCGCTTAGAGTTGAAAAGAAGGTCACAGAATTCTAAATACAGTAATGGATAAAAGAGGACACGATGATGTAATTCAGAATCAGTCCAAGATATAAAGACAATGTACAGTACTTGGACAGTTACTCAAAATTACATTGATATATCTAGAGATTACAAGTAAATGGGACACCTCTGTGTCATCTATTCTCCGACATTTATTTCCTAGATCCAGCCTTAATTGCTGCAGCAGGACCAGTTATTCTTTTCTTAATGCAACTCAACCTTTCTTTCAGAGTGATTTTACTTTAAATAAAACTGTGATTTACGGTATGTAGTTTGCAGTAGTGTGAGATAAACTGAAACACCTGGGTCTATACACTGTCACATCATCGGTGGCAGGTACACCGGTGGCCAAAAGTTTAGCATCTTTTTTTAAAGTGTGATTACTTCTGTCTGATTGTTGCCATTTTCCTGGTAATTGTAGTAAACCGGAAGCAAATAGTTGTCGCTCTAAGGATGAAAATTGTGTTTGTCAATGTTTTATCGCTTTGTGTTCATTTTTCACATTTGTTAGGCCAAATATTTTGCATATTTTGTCATCGGCAGTCTAATTTTGCCTAAAAAATCTTTTTGTGTGTGTGTTTTTTGGTTAAACACAAAGCCAAAATGATCCCCAGATGTCAGGAACCTTATTATTCTGAGAGTAAAGTCAGGCAAAAGCCATAAAGAGGAGCTATGCAAATGGAGTCTATGGAGCCTCGTTTAAGAGTCTCAAACACGTGAGATCAGTGAGAGCTTTGTGATAATGAAGAGCTATGGGATTCAACTGTTCTCAGAGTCAAATGAATGAAGGCTATGGAGGCAAAGTGAGTCGCCAAACTGTGTTGCGATGGCCAAGAGGTGGAAAGCACGAGTCCAGTCAAGAAGCCTTTCATCTTTGCAAAGAACCAGAAGGTCCAACTTGACTTTGCCAAAGAGCAATGGAAAGAGAAAGATTGGTCTAAGGGGTTGTGGTTGGATGAATCCAAGTTCAATCTATTTGGCAATGATGGCAAACCATATATATAACATCCAGCTGGAAAACATAATGGTGTAAGGTACCAAACACCTACAGGGAAACCCGGTGGTGGCAATGTCATGGTTTGGGGCTGCTTTTCTGCATCTGCCATTGGCCTTCTGCATAGAATTTCTGAAAATATGAATGCTACCATGTACAAGAACATACTGGAGAATGTAATGCTGCCACATGGAAAAACCAAAGTAGAAAGGGGCTGGAAATTCTTGCAAGACAATAATCATAAGAACACACCTGATATAGTAAAAAATTGGTGAGGAAAGAAAAATGTTTGCTTTTGTCAATGGCCAAGACAATCACTTGATTTACACCCTACAGAGCACCTGTGGGATGAGTAAGGCGACGAGTCGGAGATTGTGCCCATAGCAATAAAGATGAATTGTTTGCAGATTTGCAAATGGAATGTTGCAAGATCTCTCAAGATGTCTTGAATACCCGAGTGGCTTCAATGTCCCGTTGGTGTGGTGCAGTAATTAAAGCAAGAGGTTATGCTACAAAATACTAAGTTATGGCATTGTAAACAGTGAATCCTCTCTACGTTGTGGTCAATAAATAGTGTATGCAAAACGTCACTTTTCTTTAAGTAAATGAGCATACCTATATTCTAAAGCATTTTGGTAAAATTAAGGTCTTGCATGATAACAACTTCAATTCATCACCAGGAAATAGGCATCACAACCAGACAGACGTGATCACGCTTTAAAAATAATCTAAACTTGTTGTCACTACTGTATATTCCGGGGCTGCCTATCTTTGTGCGGCCAAAGTTCGCTTGGTGTCGCTGCTGCATCACATCACAAGTGAATGGGGTCACATTGGAACGCTGAGGGTACTGCGAGAGCGACAAGCAAGTCACATGAACTTCAACCACATCAGATATTTTTGCAACTTAATGTTCATAGCTATTATCAATATCAGCCGAACTTGTAAACTCACATATCAAAAAAATTAGGCCATAGGTCAAATGAAGATATACAAATGATATGGGATAACAACTCCAAAAAGCCGATAAATATCAATTCTAAAACATATAGAGACATAATTCCACCAATTAAAACAAACTATCTAGTAACATTATATATTACATAATAAAAGAACGAGCCAATGGTGAAGACTCAAGTATAAAAACAGGCACAGTCTAGAGACACATTGTACATGAAGGGACAGCACAGTTGGGAATATTTATTCAACAGTCGTAGTGACTATGAGTGATGTTTTGAAAACCATAATATATAGGTGCATAGGAGACAATACAGATGCAGGTGACCATATGTCAAACACAGATATAGAATTCAGTAATAGCTCAATAGTATAATAAGGTAATATATATCATACACTGCAACATAATCCTGGCACACTGAGTAATGGGTATGTACTCCTATTACTGATACTGATGTTGTGTTACACCAGCAGCTATGGTGCCAGTCTATATGGTGCAGAGTGATCGGTACTCACTACACACTCACAATGTCAGGGGTTCCAAGCGGTCTGCACATCCCTTGTTTGTGCATCCACAACATACTCATCTTGCCCACAGTCCTGCACCACCCTTCTGCTCACCAGCAGTGTATTCCAGCTCCCAGGGCCTTCGTTCCCTGCACAGGTCTCCTGGAGCACACTTAGGCATTGCGTGATGCACACTGTAGATATTTAAAGGGCCAGTACACCCTAAACCGGAACTACATCTCAGCCTACTAAGGTAACGTCCCCTTTTTGGAGGTGCCTGAGCAACATGGTTCTTTCATGAGACATTGCTAGTTTTCAGGTCCCCCATCCTTGTACTTGTGGAGGACAAAGGGCTGGAGTATCCAGCAGCTGGGTCAGTGGTCAGGATCACGGTGTCTGTACCCAGTGTTGTGGCTCTGGCTCACACTGAAAAGGGAAGAGGAAAAAAGAAGAAACAAAATAAAAAAGAAATAATAAATGTTCGTGACACCAGTTGGGATTTCCAGTCTTTGAATGGCTGGCACTGCATATGCTTCCTAGGAGATAGGTGGTATACCAGTGTAGCTGTTAGACCCTTCCCAACCAGGGACAGCTCCCAGGGGTGGAGATGATGGGAGTAGTAGTGGGAGTGATGGTGCATATGGAAAGAGGCACAGAAGACAGTCTCTTTGCTCTTTACCTTTTTATTGTAGCTGTTGCAACAGGTCCAGGTTAAAAGCACCACCAGGCTGATGGTCCAGCCAGTCTAGGGAGAACTGTAGTCCGCTCTGCTGGGTGAGATATAGGGGCCTACCTGCTGCCTCCTAGTTAAGGTTTCTAAGTGCTTATGAACTCTCCTGTACTTCCTCTTGTTGCTATAGGTAACCTTCAGCCCGGCAGATAATGCGGACCCTGTGAGCAGCTGTGTCTTCCTACAGCTTTCTGGCTCTCTGTATCACTGCACCTCGGCAAGTCCCATTAAGGTGTCACTACTTGGCATAACCCTGAAGCCTCCTGCTTTTGTCACCAGGCCTTCAAAACCTGGCAAACTAGGGCCTGGAACCTGTATTGAAGCTGGTCCTTCAGAGCGACCTCCCTGCCCCCTTCTGACTGAATCTCTCCTCTTGCCTATCTCTACCCTACTATCCTAACTCTTCCCTCCAACCAGAAACTGGGAACTGCCGGTTGGGGCCGTTTCAATTCTCAGCTTCCTGATTGAAGTATCGATTGTGTTGGTTGCTTCAGGCTTTCAGTTAAGGGTGCTCCAATTCTTCCCAGACATGGTATCACAATCAATGTTAACGAAATACCATCTGTGGCAGCCAAACCACAGGGGTGCCACATACTCTGTACCTGTAACCTTTTTCTTGTACCTTGCTACCTATAATCATCTCTTTATCCAAGTTTACTAACATGTGTCTCTACCCAGACTCCGCTACAGCCTGTTCCTGCCTGCAATATCAAGTGTCTGCACCTGTCGTGCCATGTACAGATGTGCACCTAACTACCTCCACAGAGTCCTGCGACAGTCCAGTCTCCAACATCCTATGGATGCGTGTTACTCAGAGACTGTTGGTTCGTATAAGCTGGCCCCCTGATACCAGCACTCATGTTATTTAGACCCCTGAAGTTGCCCCTGATGAGCCCTATATAGGGATCCTCTCAGTGGCCGGCTCCTTCAGAAGAGTTCAGTGTCATGGCCCAGTGGGTCCACTCCTGAACAGACGCCTTTTGCGAGCATAACATGTTGCAATTCGTGTAATACCCATGTTATGTATTATTATACCATTGGGCTATTATCTGTGTATGACTTATGGTCACCTCCATCTGTAGTGTCTGTCAGCCATAAGCCACACACCATGGGCCGACGAGGATTCCGAACCACAGGTTGAGGACCCGATCCTGTGCCTGCTTTTATACTTCTTCACCTGCCCTTGAATTTATTATGTAATATATGTTACTTTTGATATTTAATAAACTAAATAGTTTATTATAATTGGTGGAATTGTGACTCCATATTTTTTAGGTTTAATATTCACAGTGCAACCCTAGTGGTGCAATATGGCCCTATTCAGTTGTATTGTGCTGCGATGTAGAAGTGACACTTAGCAAACTTTGGTCTGCGTGCCAGGTGTCACAAAAGTTACCATACAACCCTTGCCATATTGTTGCATAGTACTTGGCCACCATAGTGAACGTTGTGCATGAACTAAAGATCATGTGCTATAACAGACAATGAGAACCCAAAGTGCCACGGTAAGACTGCCCTAGCCCTGTTATTGCAAAACACTGTACACAAATCTGACGTGAGTTGTCACCCATCTTTACTGTTCTTAGGAATGGCCGCATCTCCAATATGCTGCAGGTTGCATTGAAAAGGATGCAAAATCTGTAGCATTAATTGACCAGCAGAAGATTGACCACAGGCCATATTTCTATAGTTTTATGCAATTCTGCTACTTTAATATTTTGCAGATTTTACATCTTGGAAATTATTGAATAGCATATCTTCCTCCTATTAACAGAAAAATAAATCTACCTGGTTATAAATCTATAAAGTGACAATAGCTTTATGATCATGTGACACACATGGATGTCCTACCCTGCCCTGGGATCAGCAGTAATAAGAAGCCCATTGGTAGGGTCTCGCAGTGAGACCTCCATAGGTTGTCCTGTTTTATTGTTTAATTCACATTCTCAGAGACTGAGAATATAACAAGCAGAGCTATTACTCACCTGCTCTGGGTCCAGTGCTGCCTTCCCACCTCTGCTTCTGTCTTTGTTGATTGGCTGCCGGAGTGTCATCACTTTTACAGCGCTGCTGCCAATCACTGAGCTCAGCAGTTCATGTAATTTACATTGTCTGTGCTGCTGAAGTCAGTGATTGGCTGCAGCAGGTCTGAGCACTGTAGAAGTGACATCACTGCTGCAGCTGATCAAGACCGGAGCAGCAGCAGAGAAGCAATGAGTAAGGTAAGTTTATTGTCTCTGAGCCTGTGGAGCAGGAGAAGTTAAAGCACGTTAACCCCTTGAGTAAGGGGCTATTTATGTTTAATCCCAGAAGACACTAAAACATGACAGATGAAGACAATTCAGGATGATTTCTTTGTTTGAAAGGGTTCATGCAGCATTTATAAGGATTTAAAGAGAAAATTGCAAGTGCAAGGGACATATCCATAAGTACTGCATGGCCATATGTACAGTTCTTTTTAACCTAGAAAGTAATCAATGTAACCTCGTTCTTGTTACCTGTACAGCCCTGTGCAGAGGGTCATCAGGAGCTTTTTGAACTGAGGAAGGTTCTGACATCCGTTGCGCACCATCTCACAATCACTGGTGACGTGAAGGCCCAAATACTGACGAATTGCCTGTATGTGTTCCTCAGGTATGCTGCAACAGAAAGAGTTTTGTGAAAAACACATTTTTATAACTATTGTAGTTATATAGCAAGCCAAGAATAATATTCTAAGAATAAATACAGAAACCTTCTATACACAGTGAGATCAGTACATGCGCTTATATAAAATGTGCAAAGCTTATATTTTTTATTTACACATAATTATAAACAACTAATGGCCATGCATAATCAGAAGCATAAGATGACAGCAATAACACAGGAGTGCTTTTTCAGTTCTACTAGAAAGCTGCCAACTTACATGTCTGCCAGCAGCTTATTGCAGGGAGAACAATGTGATCAGCAGTTCAAAATCAGACATGTGTGATTAACACCCTCATGTGAAATGACTGTCAAGGCAGGTTTACACGTATCAACCTTCCAGCGATGCCGACTATGATACAACGCTATAAAGATCGCTAGGTGATTGCTACTCGGTTGCTACGTGGTCGCTGGTGACATGTCAAACAGCTGTCAACGACTCAGCTACGATACCTCGAGGCATCGATTCCTCTCTGCGGTCCTTGTGACCCTGTCACACAACAGCGATCGTGAAGACTCCAACCTCGATTTGGGCGGTGTGGTTTCACGCCACAAGACTGGTAGGCGTGCTTTTGGTTTGCCTTTTCTGCCCCCCTTCAACTCCTGTTGGTGGCCACTAGTCCGGCGGTGCCTTTAAAAGTTGGCCACAATACTCGTACTTCCGTCCTTTGTTCGTGCACGCAATACAGTTCCATTTTGGCACGCTGTATTTAGAGTCACGTACGGCCTCGCTAGTGCGCTGCTTGGGGATCACCAACGGATTTGGGGAGGTGTGGAAGAGGCAACATAGAAACGCGCCTACATGGCCGTGTTATGAATCGTCAAAGTAGCCAAAAACATCATTGTAAAGGTATCACACACGACGATGCATCACGCCCCCGCATGAAGTGCGGCAGCCACGTGGAGAAATGATTGAGGAAGTGAGTGGGTGAACCTGGGGGGCGGTATACCACCGCTACTCTGAGGGGGAGGGGATGGAAGAGCCTAATGGTGTGAGCCTCAAAAGAGGGGAATGAGAGTGATGGAGTTGGAGGGATGACCTGGAAAGTACATTGTGGGGACAGCAGTAAGCCGACTTTACCACCATGTCTGTTCCCAGGTCTCAGGGAATGGGATAAATGTAAGCTGTCATGAGGAATAGCAGCGGGGGAAGCAGTGTCTGAATCCTGGATCCCAGGTTTCAGTGAGGGTCAGCAGATTAAGAGCGTTAGTAAGAAAGTAATTGTGAATGAAGGGAAGCTTGTTGCATACAGACCAAGGGTGGACACAGACTCTAATGGGCCCCTGTGCAAGAAATTTTTTGCCCCCCCCCTTCATACTGCAAGTGCAAGTTATGTAAATATATAGATTTTAATATTTATAAATGTTGCATATTTTAATGCGGGAAAATCTGCAGCATAAAAATTCTTGCTGTGGGTTTTCGCGCACTAAATAAGCTCTATATATAATATTGAGGCTATGCAGGGTGTATTTATTATCTGGGGGCTACTGCTGGACTGTATATATTATTTGGAGGCCAGTTGCAGAATCCAAATAATATATACAGCCCAGCAGAGCCTTCAAATAACATATATAGCACAGCACAGCCTCCAAATAACATATATATCCCCCTGTGCACTCCCCCTGATGACTGTACATCCCTGGGAGCTATGTATTTGCCCCTGACAGGGGCCCCCATTCCATGTGCGCTCCTCCCCTATGCTTTCCCTCCTAACCTGTGTGGCAGACTGCGCTGATCACAGTTCCTGACTGTATGAGCCTGGAGCAGAACGCTATGGTCTCCAGCACCTCCTGCATTGCACTTCCTTGAGGAGATCGTAAGAACTCTGCTCCAGGCTCAGTATTGTCATACAAGGGTGTACATAGAAATCATGGGACCCCATAGCAGAATTTTTAATTGGACATGCCAAAAAAATTATATTTGGTTGGGCCATGTAAGAGCACATCCTAAGACTTTTCAGTGCCTATAAAGTAATTTTCCTCACATTTAAGCCTCTAGACTCCCTTTTAATTGTCCCCACAAAGTATGGTGCTCACAAAAGTGCCCCACAAACACTGTATAATCCGCCCACAGTGAATTCCTCTATAGTACCCTCCACACACAGTATGATGACCCCACTGTACCCGCTCTACTACACTAACATAGTATGGTGACCCCCCAACTGTGTTCCCCACACAAGCCTTCGAAGCAGCAAAATGGGCCTACATACAGTATAATGGCCCCTACTATCCCTCCAAATAGTATAATGGCCCCCAACAGAGCCATCTGCACAGTATGATGGACTGCACACAGCCTTCCACACAGTATGATGGACCCCACACAAACCTCCACACAGTATGATGGACCTTGCACAAAACATCACACTGTAAAATGGTTTACATACCAGACAATGACTCCCAAATAGCCCTCCATAAAATATAAAGGCTCCCTCATAGTCGTCCACATATTATAATAGACCCCACATAGTCCTCCAAATAGTATAATGGCCTCCATAAACTTTGCCAAATATTATAATGGCCCCACATAGTCTGCTATATAGTATAAAGGGCCCACATAAGTCCTCCATATCGTATAATGCACTGCATAGTGCTCCATATATTAAAATGCACCCCATATTCCTCCATATATTATAATGCACCCCCATAGTCCTCCATATTGTATACTGCACCCCATAGTCCTCAATATCATATAATGCACCCCCCATAGTCCTCCATATCATATAATGCACCCCCATAGTCCTCTATATTGTATAATGCAATCCAAAGACTTCCATATATTATAATGCACCCCCATAGCCCTCCATATCATATAATAAACCCCCCTTAGTCCTTCATATCATATAACGCACCCCCCATAGTCCTTCATATAATATGATGCACTGCATATTATTCCATATTATAATGCATCCTCAATAGTCCACAATATCATATAATGCACCCCCCATAGTCCTTCATATAGTATAATATACCCCCCAAAGTCCTCGATATAGTAATGCCCCCCACATAGTTCTCCATATAGTATAGTACAGACCCCATAGACCTCCATATATTAGAATGTATCCCTAAAGTCTTCCATATTGTGTAATGCACATTACATAAAGTAGTCCTCTGGCTGCTGTGTATTCACTGATTTTTAAAGGAATAAATAAATACCTCTTCTCAGTCCCCGGCTGCTCCAGTCTCTGTGTCAACATTCTGTGCACTCACTGACACACACTGACACATACACTAGCACTCACTGACACATACACTAACTCTCACTGACAATCACTGACACACATACTGGCACTCACTCTGACACTCACACCGACACACTCACTGACATCCACTAATACATACCCTCTAATACACACACACTCACTGACACACACATACTGACACACACACTGGCACTCACTGACACACTCACTGTCACTCATTAACACACACACTGGCCCTCACTAACACACACACACACTGACACATACTGACACTCACTGACACACACTGACACACACTGATACAATGACACACACACACTGACACACACTGACAGTGACACACACAATGGCACTCACTGACACACACACACTGACACACTGCTACACACACACTGACACTCACTAACACACACACTGACCCCGAAATGCTGACACACACAGTAACTATAAAGATAAGCATATATTACATTATATAGACTGTGCACCTACAGTGAGAGGGAGCACAGCAGCAGGGATCACACATGGAGCTTCTCTACTCTCTGCCCAGCAGACTGTGTGTGGGGACAGACAGTCATTTCTTCTTCCAGACTCCTGAGCTTCCTGCGTGCCATGCAGGAAGCGGTGCAGGGGGCCTTTGGTGAGTCACATGACTGTGATGTCACCAAAGGTCCTTCTGCAATCTTTGTGACCGACACGCTGGGGCCCCCTCAGCCCTGCCAGTCCTGCAGATGGGAGAGGAGTGCACAAGGGGCCAGGGGCCCCTCTCAGGGGCAAGTACAAAGTTCCCAAGGGCCATCTTGCTTGTGCCAACTCCACATGGCTAATTTGCTTAAGCATGCAAATTAGCCATGTGGACAGCTACTCTACCTCGGGGGCCCCCTCCAGCTCGGGGCCCTGGTTCAATGCACGGGCTGCACATGCAGTAAATATGCTCCTGATACAGACCGTGGATTCCAGGGAGTGCAATTAAAAGAGGGAGATTAAGGTGTGCAGGTAATGTTAATAAGGTTAGTAGGGTTTCTATGTGACGTGGTGGAGGGGTTGAAGTTGTCAGAGGGCGGACCAGGGTTGGGAGAGATATTACCTGACAGGAGTAGCAGCAGAAAAAGAAAGAGCAAATGTTTTTTGGATTTAGGACAGGGGTTTGGAACCATTTTTCTGCCGAGGGCCATTTGGAAATTTCTACAATCTTTTGGGTGTCGTACAAAATTATCAACTTGAAAATTACCTGCTATATTTGATTAAACAATCAACTCACCCCTACTGTGGTAGCTGGAGCTGCTTCTCTTTGACGTCGGTGATATTGGTCATGTTGGTTCTCAACTGCTTTTCCAGGTTTGCTAGAGCCCTAGATATCACAGGAGAGGCTGGGAGCATATACTTCACTGGGGTGGCTGAGGCCGGGGCGTAGAGATTACTGGATAGCTGGGAAAACAGTCAGCAAAATGTGTCTGCTGGCTTGAGCACTGCGGTCCCCAGGAATCTGCCTGGGGCCGCAAAAACCTTATCGAGGGCCGCATTCGGCCCTGGGGCCTGAGGTTTCCAACTATTGATTTAGGACTTGAAACAGTGTTACAGCGGTGCAGAAACTTGGTAAGTATAACTGTCCTGCTTTAAGGGCATAATGTTGTGTTTGGAGAGACTGTAATATGCCTAAACAGTAAAAAACCCCACAAGTGTTATCATTTTGGAGACTCGACCCTTTAAGGAATTTATCTAAATGTGTGGTGAGCACCTTAAACCCACAGGTGCTGCACAGAATTTTACAACGCTGAACTGTGAAAATGAAAATAATGTGATTTTACCCACAAAAAATGTTATGTTAACCCTCAATTTTTTCATTTTCACAAGGATAGCAGGAGAAAATGGGTTAAAAAAAATTGTTGTGCTTCTTCTCCTGATTATGCTCATATGCCATATGTGGTGGTAAACTACTGTTTGGACACACTGTAGAGCTCTGAAAGGAAGGACTGACATTTTGGAATGCAGACTTTGGTGGAATGGTCTGTGGGCGTTATGATGCATTTACATATCCCTTGAGGTGCCTAAACAGTATAAATCCCTCACAGGTGACCCTATATTGGAATTGATCTAGTGTTTTTCTGGTATGTGAATTTTATAATGTGGTGGCATATGTAAGTTGTGTAGAGTACATAAGATTGGTATTTGTAAGTTGTGTCGAATGCATCAGGTTGGCATTTATGAGTTGTGTAGAGTACATGAGGTTGGTACACGTAAACTGTGTGAAATGCATCAGGTTGGCACCAAAAATTAGGGCTTGATTACTGCCTCCTGGAACTGAAAGAATGTGGTAGTCTGGCCTTTAAATCATGAGAGCACATAAGTGTTAGGCTATGGGTTGAACTAGATGGACTTAAAGTCTTCCTTCAACCTTAAAAACTATGTTAAAAACTATGTAAGTGTTATACATTGCCATCTGTACTATGTGCACAGCCAGCTTCTTATACCATACCTTAGCTTTGTGTGTGGCACTGTAGGGCTGGAAGACTTGATTAGAGAGATCAAATCCCCCCATGTTTTTATTGTGGCCCAGGACACAGTTTAGTTTGTGGACCTGTTTAGATGAACCTCATATAGTGGCGAGGGTGCAGCCAAGGGGCATCCCTCTTATCCTTGTACTTGACCAGCATGTGAAGAACAAAGGCCAAAAACTTCATCATGAAGTTACCTCAGGGGAAATGGTGTATCAGTGTCCGCGCTGCTGAAATCCCAAGAAAACGATCCGGATATCAAATCCCTGAGGAAGACACTAGGACAGTGTTGAAACGCGTAGGAAAGGAATAAATGGATGATTGATGCAACCTACATATGGTTTCCGGATCGTTTTCTTGGGATTTCAGCAGCGCGGACACTGATACACCATTTCCCCTGAGGTAACTTCTGGATGATTCCCACGTGCATGTGGAAGGTGGAAGTCCTGCAGCAGCTGCATTTAATGCCAAATGCTTTTACACCAGTTGTGGGTCTCACAACTGTGCTAGGTGAGTGAATTCATACCCACCGCATACATTAGTGTCACTAGTGATAGGGCACTATTGCGCCTCTTGTTCCCCCCCCTATTTTTTTACTTTAAAAACTTCATCATTTCCACTGTGTCAATGAGGATCAAGTTAGCAAACGATAGGGTGCGAGTTTGGGCAAGAAATTGTTAGGTGTACAAATTTGTCTGGAACATCATGATTTAAAAATCCTTAGTGAACAAGATTTAGAAAAAGTTGATTTCTGTGAGGCTGACAGTGTAAAATTGGATTCCTAATTGGGCCACAAAATCATAAATCTGAGGCTTATAATATTCAGAAGGTGAGGTCCACAGTGGGTTGATAACGATAGGTAGGAAACCACTAACAGTTGGCTCTGGCTCATAATGCGCATCCTCTGAAGCTGGCCAGTACACCAATTACACCTCCACAATTCAGAGGACTGGAAATAACACGATCGGCATGTTACGCCAGCCAGGAGCAGCCCATCGATTTCAAATGCTAAGAATAAGGGGAGACATGCACTGTCAGGAAAAGTTGATATGTTCTCATGATTTTAAGATGTTTGCACCCATATCCAGAGCAAGATGGTTCACTTGTCCAGGACTTGCATAGACTTTGACTTCACCCTCCTCCAATTGGAACCTTTACGACGGGTCATAAATACCAAAGCTAAGCTGAGTGCATCTTCTCTTTTCCCTCCAGAAATTCTTTGTTTAAACATACAGTTTTTCAATGTCGAATTTAAGAAGACCCAGTCATATCACAAACACCTAACTCATATTTTTAGATTATTCACATTTTTGCGCATTTAATGATATGTCTTGTATATTTATGTAACACTCAGGAACCTGGGAAATGAGTTCAGGCTTTCTGAACATCATAAGTATGCCATATTTGCTATCCATATTCTCAGAATTAAATGAAAGTAAACATGAGGTGTGTATCATGGATGTGGGCCCACCCCATACCCAGATATGAAGAATGAAGGTTTATTAAGCATGGTGAGAGAGGAGGTCTCAGAGGACCATCCCACCAGGGAGGGGGTACAATAGGAGGGGGGGGTTAAAGTTTCCCTGCCTTTATTAAAACTAGAGAAGCCATGTTTGTGCTGATTTCACCCTGGGCACGGACACAGCAAGACGCTATCGCTGTGTAGAGGAATCATACATTTCTGGGGAGCCCCCCCCCCCCAACGGATCTAAGTTTGTCACCACGTGGCTAGGTCTGGCAATTTCTTGTTTTATTCCTTTTATTTTTACAACTGTTTTATGCATACATGTAAATTGTCTCTTATGTAATATCTTGTATATCTTTTATAAGCACTTCCATCCTTGGGAGTAAAATATTATAATTTACTAGTTTCGTTCTTCCTGTTCTATGACGATCTGACACGCAAACCCTGCTTTTATACGTTACCAGAGCAGGTGACCGATCCACATTAAAGAGATCGGTGGTGGCAGCATAACGTTTTGAATTTATGTGATATTGTGGGCCTGAGGGTGACTGGATTGAGGTATATATACGTTCCTAGCAGGAACTGGTGGTATATATACATCCTGTCACATCACGTGTCGCAGTATACAACATAAATTAGGGCAGCTGGGCTCCTTTCTTATCCTCTGGCAATACCGGATTGAGTCAGCAGGCTAAGGGGGCGCCAGAGAGCTGCAGGTCCTGACTAAGTCTTCGTGACATGCACCCTTAAAGGTACCATCACATGCGGCAATATGACTTCCATATTGCCGTAAATTTGTGTATTTCGGCGATGTGGAAACCACATTGCCTGTGTGTAGTGGCGTGAGACAGGGCGATTTTACGGTGTGAAATCGCTGGTGGAGCTTCGCCTGATCGCTTTGCACTGCAGTGAAATCAGGCGATAACCACCAGGCAATTTCTGTGCATCTTGGCGTGTGACAGGGCAATAGTGATGTAGAAAGCAAGCTCAGATGATCTGGAAGCAATTACAGAGGCGTTCCTGAGCGTTCTGTTTGGCTCGCCCCGTCTGCCGCAATTGATGGTCGCTCCTGCGTTCCCATTGGCTGGCCATGGCTAAGGCGCCATATTTAAATAGCGATATAGTAAAAAAGACACATGCGTCATGTAGTGCGCAGACATCCAGACAAGGCTGACCAATGGTTATGCAGTTGTGTCGGCCAATCGGAGTGGTAGGGGTGCAGTGGAAAACACTCTGGCACGCCTGTCTCCTCGCCGTTCTCACACTCTACGTCCACATCACTGATGTGGTGGTGGCGTGTGACGCGGCGATTTGGCGGCGACGTGGGAATGTTAAATTGCTTCTGGTGTGCACCAGGCGATTTCTGGAACGCAGGATCGACGAACATCGCACGCTAGATCTCTGTGTGTGACAGGGCGACGGCGATGTGCAAAAAAGGGTCCAGAACGTGCGCGCACACGCCAAATTGCCAGCCATATGGCGGCGATATTGCTACGTGTGACGGTACCTTTAGAGAAGGCCCAGAGTGTCTACACTCCAAAGACACCATCTTTATTACCATATGAACATGTAACTTATAAAATTATTTTTTTCGGCTACTACAGTATAGTATTAGGTCAGAGAGGGATGCTTAGGGATGTAGTAGGAAGCTGCAGCGATAGGTAGTGCTAGGTTTGGAGGCATGAAATAGCTGACAGGCTCCCTTTAAGCTTTTTCTGGGAACTTTTTAGGAGTGTGTTGGAGTGGACTTGCCTGAAACCAACGTATGCACATACGCTTAGTCATTATTTATTTTTATTACTAGCTTTTATAGTGCCAATAATTTGCTCAGTGCTGTGGAAATCATTCAGCTGTTTGTGGGTGAGGATCCTCATTTTGATTGTCAATTTTTTATTCTAAAAGAAAGAAGGGACTTCTATTATTTAACAAATAGTAACTCGAAGTTTTGAATGAGTGCTCAAATTATTAGGATACATTTTTCCAATTAAAATATCATGAAGCCGTGTACCTTCGAGTGTCCATGTCTTGCATTCTCTGTAGCAATGTGTCTGACAGCAGTATGGAGTTAATTCCAGGATCGGCTTTTTCTGTAGTCAGCAGACATTCTTTTATTTCTGTTGATGCCAATGGAGAGATGAAGTTTCTCGGGGGGACATTCGGGGGTGGTGGCTCTGTGATCAATGATATACCAAGTAGAACAACAGTTAGTGTTAAGGAATTTGCATCATCAAACATTAAAATCCATGGACCCAAGGGCTCAAACGTCAAACAAGGCAACTAGAGATAGGCAAACCCACAGATGTTTGGGTTCGCTGGATCCAGGTGGACTTAAGAAAAAAACCTGGTTCGGGACCAGACTTGACCCGAACCTGAGTCCCATATTAGTCTATGGGCATCCAAACTTTAGTACTATAAAATAGTCATAATGTCCCACAAAGATCCTGGATCTGGTATATCCTGAGGCTGCTGTGCACAGTCCCATTGGAAAACGTGACCGGTCATTGCAGCCTGAGGAGCACACTGATGTCGCTGTGACTGTGAGAGTTTACCTGAGGTTACAGCTGGCATTTCCCACGGAACCCCAGGTGTGACCTCAAATGAACTCCCCTTGAGGTGAACATATTGAACTTAATTAGCTCACCTTAGGTGAACTTGTTGAACTCAGTTATGGTAATTCAGCATTGAGTTCAATGGTGCTGGACTACCAGAATATTGGCTTCAGTGGTTACTTGATTATCCAGCACCACTTAAATCAATAATCCAGCAATACACACATATTCCAGTAATTGAGGATTCTGTTCAATGCGTTCATTTGAGGTGAGTTTACTAAGAAAATTTTGCTCCAAATCTGCACATTTTTGGCATGCATTTTTCCATGTGATTTTCATTAATTTGGGGTAACAATATGCAGCAAAAATGCAGCAATAATTGACATGCTTTTTTCACAAAGCCCAGAATGGCTTAAAAGAGTGCAAGGAAATCCCCCACATAATCGTTCACATGACATTGTCCTTATCTGTATGCACATATTCCAACAAAATTAATAAAATAGGAGGATCTAGAATATCAAGCAAAAGTGTACAATTTTATTTTGGACAAATAGCTGTGACAACACATAGACGGTAAAAAACAAATGACAATGAAGACAAAGAAAGTGATCACTCAAATCCCAAATACATGTACATGGTATCAAAGAGTTAATTATACAATGCAATTCACAGGCTCAATGTACAGCATTTATTTATGCAGAGTCCAGTTCATACAGATGACACTTATACTAATAGATAAGTATATACCCCTGGACACAATGCTTATTATCACCCCCAGTCAGAGTCGGCCCCCATGTGCTCTCTCATCCTGTGTGCTGTCTTCCCCTGTGAGCTGTCTGCTCTCCCATCAAAGTTGTTTCTCACCCTGTGCGATGTCTCTAGTCTGTGTGCTGTCTCTATTCTGTAAGCTGCTATGCCCCCTGTGCACTGTCTCCCCCCTGTGACCTGTCTTCTACTATGAATTATCTTCTCCCCTTGACTGTTGTCTTCTCCCCCTGTGTGATATCTCCCCCGTACACTGTTTTTTCCTCCTGTGTGATGTCCTCTCCTTATGCTCTGCCTTTTCCCCCCGTGTGCTATCTTCTCCTGTGCACTGTCTTCTCCTCCTGTGTGTTGTCATTTCCCCGGTGCACTATCTTCTCTTACTGTGTATTGTCCTCCCCTTGTGCGCTGTCTTCTCTTACTGTACACTGTCCTCCTCCTGTGCATTGTCTTTTCCACTTGTGTGTTGTCTTCTCCTCCTGTGCGTTGTATTCTCCTCCTGTGTGGTGTCTTCTCCCCCTGTCTGCTGTCTCCCCCCATAACCTGTCTTCTCCTGTGTGCTATCTTCTCCCCTTAGTGTTGTCTTCTCCCCGCGTGAGCTGTGCGATAAGCGCAGCACATAACTGTTGGTGGCTTATGAATAGTGATAAGCCAGCAGCAGAATGCTGTTACTATCCCTGGCAATTACCAGTGAAATCACCTGCGGGGCGCCGTGTATGGTGATCCTGCTGCCAGTTTATTACTATTCATACGCTGCCAACAGTCAGACATTTTACTCATCGTGCAGCTCATGTGGAGAGAAGACAGCGCAAGGAAGCCATGACGGGCTGGGGACATCTTACAGCAAGTGGTGCAGATGGTGTCCCCGATGGCAAATGGACTCCCCCAGACCCCAGTTGCCAGGGCCCCTGGTAACTGCTATGGCTTAATGTCCAGTATCACATAAACCTACAGTGTTTTCTGATACATCACTACATAAGTTCATGAAAACCGTCATCTCTCTACAAATATGAATTTATGCAACAAACTTGAAACACAATTACTTTAGTTTATATCTAACACAGTGACTAGTAAGGTGATACTGAGTTAGTCATATATATAACTTACTTAACATATAATTTAACAACTTAGTAGCAGAAAGTCTAAAAAAATCAATTTATTTCTATGGCATGATGTAAACTGATTCAAAATGTAGTTTGCACAATGGAAAACTATTTGATGGAATAGAGATCTGATATGAAAGATTTCAACCTGATTTCATGACAGATCATTGATGTCTGACTGTGGCCTATTCCCCTATTGAGAAAATCTAATATATGGTCATCTTAAAGCTGTATTCCCATCTCAGATGTTCAATACATGAAGGTCCCTCATCACGTGAGTTCCTCCTTGTGTCTTGGTTTACAACCATCAGCCCCCAGTGGAGAAGGAACACGTATGTGATGGTAAGTTGCTTTTTTTTATTAATTTCTCTAGGACACAATTGAAAAACACATACTTGAGCCTGCTGGTAACAGATTTTTTTTGTGTGCTTTTTTCTTAACATATACTGTATGTATGGAATGTGAGCTAAAAATAATTTTTGCAATAGCGTTTCATTTATGCACCATCTGGCTCTTACAGGCTCTTTCTTTTCCTGTTCATTAATGGAATCAGTTTCTCAACCAATTCTTCATCCAGCACCTTCTGACAGCATATCCTTTTTATGTTTTTTTTCTAATCTAATCTATGGTAATGTATGACCACATATGACATGACAACTAAGTTGAGCTGAACTTTGTGCAGTTTAAAAAAAAGACATGGCATATTAGCAAAACGGGAGCACACTAATCAATGGAAAAGTGCACAAAGCTAATTTTATTCAACACATATGCGGACAAAAACAATTTAAAATCAATTAAAATAGAACATCAAAGAGGGGTTCCTGCACCATTATTGTTATATACAAAGAGCAAAACACTTCACAATTTTAAATGTGTATGGGGGAATCTTGGCAACCGGTTGCTAATTCGGGACTTAAGTCCGATGGAAATAGCCAATGGATACACAATATTGAGGTACGTACCTGGATAATAACAATAGATTCAAACAGTATAACCACAAATATAGTCTCTTTCCACATCAAAGACTGTGAATATGTGATTGCTGGTCAATCATTAATTAGTTAAATGGGTGCTTGTACAGGTCTTTACACAACCCAGATGTCACATCAGTGAGCCAAGAAACATAGCATTTGACAGTGGTACAATTTATGTCAATATATGCAAGTCATAAGAACCGTCTATAGCGGGTACAACCTTGGTAGTCAATAATACCATATAGAACGAATAATTTCCTATTTTATCCACCACAAAGCTCCTAGGAATTTCAGAGCACTGCTGGTGTTAGGTATCAAATAATGGTTGTGGACTTAATGGCGAGGAGCCCAGTATCCCTGAAATATATATAGTGACAATCGGGTAGGGACCTTATATGCATAATGCATATATACATACATATGTGTGTGTGTGTATATATATATATATATATATATATATACACACACACACACATATATATATACAGTGGGTACGGAAACTGTTCAGACCCCTTTAAATATTTCACAATTTACTTCATTGCAGCCATTGGTAAATTCAAAAAAGTTCATTTTTTTTCTCATTAATGTACACTCTGCACCCCATCTTGACTGAAAGGAAAATTGATGTGTAGAAATGTTTTGCAAATTTATTAAAAAAGAAAAACTGAAATATCACATGGTCATAAGTGTTCAGACCCTTTCCTCAGACATTCATATTTAAGTCACATACTGTCCATTTCCTTGCGATCCTCGTTGAGATGGTTCATTGGAGTCCAGCTGTGTTTAATTAAACTGATAGGGCTTGATTTGGAAAGACACACGCCTGTCTATATAAGACCTCACAGTTCACAGTGCATGTCAGACCAAATGAAAATCATGAGGTCAAAAGAACTGCCCAAGGAGCTCAGACAGAATTGTAGCAAGGCAAAGATCTGGCCAAAGTTACAAAAGAATTTCTGCAGTACTCAAGGTTCCTAAGAGCACAGTGGCCTCCATAATCCTCAAATGGAAGACGTTTGGGACCACCAGAAGTCTTCCTAAACCAAGCCATCCAGCCAAACTGAACAATTGTGTGAGAAGAGCCTTGGTGAGAGAGGTAAAGAAGAACCCCAAGATCACTGTGCTTGAGCTCCAGAGATGTGGTAGGGAGATCGGAGAAAGTTCCACAAAGTCAACTATAACTGCAGCCCTCAACCAGTAGGCCTTTATGGCAGAGTGGCCCGACAGAAGCCTCTCCGCAGTGCAAGACATATGAAAGCCCACATACAGTTTGCTAAAAAACACACGAAGGACTCCCAGACTATGAGAAATAAGATTCTCTGGTCTGCTGAGATGAAGATAGAACTTTTTGGTGATAATTCTGAGTTGTGTGTGTGGAGAAAATCAGGCACTGCTCATCACCTGCCCAATACAATCCCCACAGTGAAACATGGTGGTGGCAGCATCATGTTATGTGTTTTTATTTAAGCTGCAGGGACAGGACGATTGGTTGTAATTGAAGGAAACATGAATGGGGCCAAATACAGAGATATCCTAAATGAAAACCTCTTCCAGAGTGCTCTGGACCTCAGACGTGGCCAAAGGTTCATCTTCCAACAAGACAATGACCCTAAGCACACAGCTACAATAACAAAGGAGCGGCTTCAGAACAGCGCTGTGACCATTCTTGACTGGCCCAGCCAGAGCCCTGACCTAAACCCAATTGAGCATTTCTAGAGAGACCTGAAAATGGCTGTCCTACAACGTTCACCATCCAACCTGATGGAACTGGAGAGGATCTGCAAGAACGAATAGCAGAGTGACCCGAAATCCAGATGTGAAAATTTGTTGCATCATTCCCAAGAAGACTCATGGCTGTACTAGCTCAAAAGGCAAAAGGGTGCTTCTACTCAATACTGACAAAGGGTCTGAATAATTATGACCATGTGATATTTCAGTTTTTCTTTTTTAATAAATTTGCAAAAATGTCTACACTTCTGGTTTTTCTAAGTCAAAATGGGGTGCAGAGTGTACATTAATGAGAAAAAATGATCTTTTGTGAATTTACCAAATGGGTGCAGTGAAACAAAGAGTGAAACATTTAAAGGGTTCTGAATACTTTCCGAACCCACTATATACACAACATGACATGGAATGCTGCAGTTCTTAAGACAAGTGAGATGGAACAGAACAGGAATGAGATAGGGTGAAATGGTTATGGTTGTAAATATCGGAACAGTTCATTGATAAGAAGTGTCAAAGTTTTATTGTCTTCTAATTGGGGTCTGTTCAAAGATATGATTCCCTCAAATGCCCTTTCAATTGATGTAAAAAGACATGAATCCATGTGAAATGTTCATTCCTGCTCTGAAAGTGTGAAAGGTCATCATCAATTTGTATTCCCAAATTCTTCTGTCTCTCTGAGACTTGAAATTACTTTTTAATACAAACAGCTTCATGTCTATTGTACTGTCATCAGAGCCTCAAAAATTCTTGGCCACAGTTAGATCCATACGTCTTTCTTTTACTGTGTGGGGATGAGAATTCATTCTTGTTCTAAGTTTCTGCCCTGTCTCCCCTACATACAGACCACCCATTGCACATTTGGTACATATAATTAAAGACAGATAAATGTGTTGATAGAAAGAACTGGATTCTTGGTTAACTCAATCTACAGTTTGCAATATGCAGCGAAACAAAAAACAAAAATGTGAAATGTAAAATGAAACACAATTGCACTATATAGTTTTAGCCCAAAATGTATTTAAGTATTAAAAAAATGCACCAAAGGTGTCAACATCCTCTAAGGCTGGTGTAGTTTGAGTTGTGCTCTATATGAAAACTGCTAAAAAGTAACTAAACATTTTCCAAAAATATTTCTTAGAGGTTTTTGATCAATTAGTGGGGATTTTTGGACCCTGGCCCCCGAATTTCATAGCAATTAAACATTAAAAAGTTTTTCATCAAAACTGCAGCATTCAGTAAAGTACAGTGTGTTGAAAAAATATTCATACACATTTTTTCATGTTTAGGTCTGGACTGGGCCATTCACACACAAGAATATGCTTTGATGTAAATCATTCTATTGTATTTCTGGAAGTATGTTAAGGTTTGTTGTCCTGCTGGAAGGTGAACATATGCCCTAGTCTCAAGTCTTTTGCATCCTCTAACAGATGTTCCTCCAGGATTACCCTGTGTTTAGGTTCAGACATCTTCCCATCAACTCTAACCAGCCACCCTGTCCCTGCTGGAAAAAACCTCCCCACAGCAAGATGATGCCACCACCATGTTTGACTGTGAGGATGCTGTTTTCAGGGTGATGTCCTATGTTAATTTCCTCCCACACATAGCGTTTTGTATTTAGCTTAGAAAGTTCAACTTTTTTGTCATCTGGCTAGAACACTTTCTTCTACATGCTGCATGCTAGGCGTGTCTCCTACATGGCATTTGAAAGATTTGGAAGGGGGTGCTCTGGACATATGATTCCAAAGTGGAACTTTTGAGGCTAAATGTAAAACACAATGTGTGGTGGAAAGCTTGCACTGCACATCACGCTGTAAACGCCATTCCTATATTTAAACATGGTGGTGGCAATATCATGCTGTGGGACTGGTTTTCTTCAACAGGGACAGTGAAGCTGGTCAGAGTTGATGTGAAGATGAATGGAGCTAAATACTGGACGATTTCAGAGGAAAACCTGTTAAAGGCTACAAAACATTTGAGACTGGTGTATAGGTTCTCCTTCCAGCAGGATAATGATACTAAAGATTCTGCTGGAGCTCCAATGGAATGGTTTAGATCAAAACATGTTCATGCGTTTGAATGCCCCAATCAAAGCCCAGACCTAAATCCCTTTGAGAATCTGCAAAAAGACTTTGAAAATTGCTATTCACAGATACTCTCTACACAATCTCACTGAGCTAGAGCTAGTTTGCAAAGACGAATAGGCAAACATTTCAGCCTTTAGATATGCAAAGTGGATACAAACATACCTCAAAAGGCTAGCAACAAAAATTGCAGTGCAACGTGGTCCTACAAAGCATTGACTCGGGGAATGAATACAAACGCTCATCAAAATTTTCAGAATTCTATTTGTAAAATATTTCAAAAACCACTTATTTCCTTTTCACTTCACACATACTTGTTACGTACTGTTAGTATATCACAAAAAATGCCAATGAAGTGCTTTTAAGTTTGTGGGTGAAAGCTCACAGGGTATGAATATTTTCAAGACATCCTAAATGATACATTGCCAAAGCAGAGGAGAAGATACCTGAAGTTAGTGATAGGTTGAAGAGATGTGCTAGGGCTGGGATAAGCATGTGTATTAGGTTGGGAAGGAAGTGAGAAGGGCACGAGTGGTGAGGTGTGATTTGGAAAGGAGATGGGTAAGCTCTCTGTAAGCTCGGCAAGTTCTGGAACGACAAACATGGCGGTGGAGATGGCTCATATACTTCGTAATAGTGAGGTCACACACGTCCATTCAAGCACAGTGCATTGCTTCTTACAAACATCTGGCATGGTGGCCCAAAAAAAAAGGTGAAGAATCCTTGACAGCCATTTAGTCATAAGAAGCATTGGCTTTAGTTTGCAAAAAAAGTACAAAAAGTGGACAGTAGAAGTTTGGAAATGGATGATTTGCATGAAAGACAATAGATTAGGCTCTGACGAGTGCATACGGGTCTGGAAGAAACTAGGGAAAAAGGGACTAAGATATCAAAAAATTGAAGGAACTGTTAAGTTTGGTGGAGGAAGCCTAATGATGTTATTGATTCACAGCCAAAGGCATCCCCATTAGTTTATCAGCAGGCTTGATTGATGTTTGTGTCAGCCATAGAGATGAATATCTTATTGATATGGTATTAAGACATCAATATGGCTGACACAAATACCAATCAAGTCTCCTGGTGAACAAATGTTGAGGCAGGAGCATATGAATTATTGATGAAATGATAAGTACCATTTTATGACTTTCCTGCTATTGAGTATTTTCTGCTCTACTAGTAATGGCAATGCTGGCCTAATGCACTTTGTAATACAGCACTAGCAGTTTTTATGACTTTATCTATGAGGCATAAGTAGGGCAACTCAGGGACAGTCAACGGTGAGTGGTGGTGCCATATCAAATCATAGAGTGTCTTGAGGTTCGAAAGCTATAGGCAGCCACTCAGGGTACGGAAATACGTATCTCTTGCCAGGAGCAGAGGTTCTATTTTACAACTAGTAAGTCATATATTGTCTCCAGATATATCGCAGTCTCACATAACTACCTCAAGGGTAGGGGTCTCGGAGTCTCCCTCTTCTGTTATGACCGCCTCTTTCTCTCCTTTCCTGGTGAGGTCTGGGAAGGAGATCCTGTCCCGGGAATCCAGAATGTAGTCTCAGCCAATTGGTGATAGTCACATTCAAGATCTGTAGGGCTTCTGTAAAGGCCGGTAAGCCCCTGGGGTGACTCAGAAAGTGGACGTGACCGTCTCGTCGAACCCTGAGACAGAACGGGAAGCTCCAAGTATAAGGGATCCACCTGAGGTACTTGGGTGTTTGTGAGGTGACCACTACTGTAGTATGACTAGCCCAGGGTATGGGGACTCGGGTATCTGGGCCCTCTGCTGTGGTAGGGATGTCACTGGTGGCCTGCCTAGACCAGTGGCCCTGGTGGTCAACTAAAAAGGGGTAGTTGAAATGGGAATAAATGTTTATAAGTTTATTGTGACCCACCTGTGGTATCTGGTGACTGCCCCAGTGCTGCGTGAGGCCTCCAGGGATGATGGACGAGCAGCTAGGTGCTGAAGCTCCCCACAGGCGGAGCTAGATCCCTGGGGATTTTGGTGATGATGATGAGGGATGGAGCAGGGATTTGACCGGCTGTTGGATAATGGGACACAGTCTCTGTGGATGGCAGGGGCGCGAGTAAGGAACTAATACACGCTGCTGGTCGTTTCTTTACCTTTTACTGGTGTAGTTAAGGGTAAACGTCCAGGGCACTGCCGGGTGTTCAGTATGCACTTCTGGGTCTTCCAGGCGAGTGGGTATAAGGCCTCTTTGTCTCTTTCCCCGTGTGTATGAAGCCCCTGCCCCATGTGAAACTTGGCTGGCCTCCTCTGCTCTCTGATCGCCTGTGCTGTCGTCGGGAAACCCTAGATGGACTACCGCTGTTCCTCTCTCCGCGGTGCCTGGCTCCCTGGTTAGTGACTGCGCAGGTGCCCTGGAGACTGAAGTCTCCAAGGTAGACCGGTATTCTCTACTGGGCCCGATGCTCTCCAGTAGACACGGACTCCAGTGTCCGGTGTGCTGTTTGGGTGAACCTAACGCTGGCTCCTCGGTTCCCACTCTGTTCTTTCCTCTCTCCTCACCTTCCGACCCCACTCTTCGGCCTTGCAGCACTACTCTAAGGCTGTTCAGGGTCACTGGCTCGGGCCTAACGCAGCACCGACCACCAGTACTTCTTCACAGCTCTTGTAGCGTCTGCACACTCTAACTAACTCCGCCTCGAGCACCAGTATTTATAGGGGATCATGCCTAAGGGCAGCAAGTTGAGCTCCCCCTACTGTGTTGGGGTCGAAGGTGTTGTTTGTGTCTGTGTACCCCCTGTGGAAACCCATCCGTGCTGTATTTGAGTCTGTGGTTACCTGTGTGAGCAGGGTGCCACAAGTACTCCCTGGTTAAGCAGGAAGGGCTTTTGTTCAATGTCAGGAGCCTGTTTGGAGCAGCAGTAAACTCTGCTTCTGCGTGTGTCTGCTCCATTCCTCCTTCCCCCTCTAGAGACTGTATGCTGCAGAGCAATGGAGGGAAAAGGGGCGGGGCTTCACTCTGAGTGACTGCCTCCTCCCTTAGGCCCTGTCACTCACGTCTAGTCCCTGTGGCCGTGCCTCCACTCCCTGTGAAGGAGATTTTCTCCCGCCTCCAGCTCCCTGTAATGTAGAGGAGGCGTCGCCATCTTGCCCCAGCCGTCCATTACTCCACGTGGGTCCCTTAGTCCCCGAGCTGCTCCATCCCTCCCCTCCTGAGTATCCACTCCTGCAGTGGGGGGATGGGCTCCGTGCCTGCTCCCAGCTGAGTGGGACTGATAAGGTCGCCACAGCTGCAGCATCCATGTGTTGTGGCCATCCCTCTGCTCCACTTGCCTGCACCAGTGGTCTCAAAAACTGGTCCATCCTCTATGGGGATGAACCCCTTGATCCAGGAGCAGTATCTGCGGTGCTCTTCTTTCTCCTTATGCCCATTTGAGATTTGTTAGGGTGCTGTAAGTCTCTTCTATGCGGCGCTTTATCAGGACCTGGTCAGGAACTCAGGAATAGTGTGTCCTTACTCCTTCATGACCAGGCCATGCCCCCTTACCTGTGTGTCTCACCCTCCGGGGCCATGGGGTACTCAGAACAGGGTTCTCTCATATAAAACCACGGGGTGTCACGGTGACGCAACCCTGCTCCATGGTCCCAGGCGAGGTATTCAGAAGTTGAGGTTGGGGATTTGATGAATGGGGAGTAAAGTTTTTAGTAAATGGTCATGACACCACCCGTGGTTTGCGGCCAGCTGTAGCCGCCGCTGCAGTCGGGTCCTCTGGAATGGTGGGAATTGCAACCAGGATGATGCACCCTCCACGGGTAGGGCTGGTCCCCGGGGCTACCGTGTAGATAGTGCAGTTGGGGAAAAAGAAAAGGTATCAATATTCTCGAGCACCCCCCTGCTGCCTGCTCAGCGTAGCAATGAGCCCAGCTTCCCAGACACGCAATTAAGAGTCACACACAGTTCTGAGCTTTCACCGGGTTTTACTTCCTGCTCCGCAGTTCTTACAGTAATCACTAGCTGCTCCGTTGCCCGGATTATCAGCTGGGACGGCTTGTCAGCAGCACCCCCGTTCGTGTACCTTTCGGGCCTCTGCTCACTATCCCGTGCACTAACTACAGTCCAGCAGTCACAGGCTTTTCATGGGCACCCTTCCGGGCCTCCTAGCCCTAGTTCGACGGCCTTCACTTCGTTGTGCCGAGGATTGTGTTCGGGACATAAAGATCCCGCACCCCGGATTTCTTGGTTGGGGCATACAGCTTCCTGGCCACTTCAACAGAGCCGGCACTCTGGTTCCGGTCCGGTCCCTTGGTGTCCCTGCTGACTCGGACATAACTTGGACCCCTTCTTGCTTCCCTCGGTATGCAGTCTGGGACCTGGGCTAGCCATACAGTGGCACAGGTGACCAGGTCTGGGTTCTTCCTGTCTGGTGTTTCAGTTGACTAGACTGCTGGGTGTCTCTCGCTAGGTGTTCTGTCTTCCATTCCACTCCTCCCCTGGACTAGTGTCTCCTCTTTTTGTACTCTTGTCCCCACCCCTTACCGAGCTCCTTCCTAGCTCTCCACCCCCCACTTAGCTCCTCCCACTATAGCTTGCCAGACATGAAGTAACTTGGACTTGGCATCGGTGGATGTGTTGGGTGTTTGTACAGGGTGACCGACTTACCAGTCCCAGCTGCTATGCCACTTAGTGGCGACCAGTCCGCAGGGGACGCCACATGTGCACTTTTATTCATCAGTTTATTGAATTTATTTTTTGTCTTGTGTGGGATCTTTTGTTATAAACATATCTAAATTAAGTCTTTTTGCAGGTTTTTTTTTTTCATGTTAGTCTTGAAAAATTGCCCGACTCTATTTCCCACGCTGCTGAAAATTCAGTTGTCAGGCTAATATCATTTAGCATGGCCATGTGGGCTTCCCCATAATGCCCTGTAGCTATGACTTATCTTGTACATTGCTGTTCACAACCTAGATCATTAGAAATCAGCGGTTCCCAGTGAAGCCCAGTCTGGCTCAGGACTGGCAGTTTGCACTGCAGTCAGTTCCATCTCCCAATTCCACCCAAGTCCGCTTGGTAAGTGAAATACATATATTATTCCCTTAGGGTGCCTTCACACTGCGGCACAATCCGGTCCGGGGCTGTCCAGGATGACCCTGACAGCCGCGGACTGGATCAGCACACAGGACTGGAGGGCTAATAAGTCCTCCGGTCCGGTGTGCAGCCGCACGCAGACCCCGCTGCTGATAGGTCAGGACCGCAGGCGCCGCGGTCCTGACCTGTCAGCGGCTGCAGCTGCGTGCGCTGCACAATGGAACAGAGGACATATTAGCCACAGTAAGATCACATGGGTTCTCTCCCCACAACACACTGACAAACACTAGCACCTCTGGGCCAAGAGGGGGAGCACAACCTGCTCCCTTAAATACTCCTGCTCATGAGGGAGAGCTCAGTTCAGCACGGTGCAGTGCTGTGAAGAGCACAGTTAGAGCAGAGTTAGCTCAGTGCAGGCCCAGCAAGGGTCGGAGGAACAGGTGAACTACAGACTGAGGAACACGTCTGGGAGCTGGAGTGATACCTTCACTTGCCCCAGAAGAGCACACAGAACGGACACCGGATCCTGTACTGTGTCTGGCACCCACAGCACAGTGAATTCAGGAACAGTGGGATTTCTAGATGCCCATAGTACCAGTGCAAAGCAGCACAGAGGGGTCAGCACAGCACAGAGGACCCAAGTTGCCTAGCCAAGTGGTACCAGCAGAACACAGAGAAAGAGTGAGAAGTCCCAGCAGCTCAGCTAGAAGCAGCAGCCAGGACACACACACAGCGTAACATGAGGAAGCTGATGACCCGGACAGGGTGGGAAGAGAGCTTATCCCCATTACAGACTCCGTGGACTATAACCTGCAACAACATCTGCAGTAAAGCTTTGGAAAACAGCAAAACTGTGAGTCTGTGTATTGATTGCAACCTTTGCCCTACATCCAGCAACAGAGAGCTCCCACCTGCAGAGCTACAAGCCTGCCAGCTCTGCATACAGATTAGAAGAAGCTGCAGCATCAGGAGAAGAGGAGAATTGCACCTTTGACTACAAAACATGAGTGTGTGTTCTTTAACCCCGTCTCCACCATCCATGTCCATTATAGACTATACCATCACTGCCCCGGGGAATACAGTTCTACCCACAGGAACTATACCATCTATGCTGCCACTACATCGTCCCCGGAGGTTCTGCAGCAGCGGTGGCCCCCTTACTGGCCGCATATAGTGGGTGGCGTCATGATAAACTACTCTCCTCTGTAAATACACCCTTTTATTTGCCAGGGCCCGGGACACGGACCGGACCAGGACCACCCGTGACTTCCCCAATAGCAGACACGGTCCGGTACCGAGTACCCTCGTCCCAGTGGGCTCGACATGTGCTGATCCAGTCCACGGCTGTCAGGATCATCATGGACAGCCCCGGACCGGATCGTGCCGCAGCGTGAAGGCACCCTTACTCTTCCCCTGCCAGTGCTGAAATCCACACTAATTTAATCATTACAAACCATGTTTTTGGGGATAATTTGGAAAAGTCTGCAAATTAGAATTTTAAAAGATCCTCTCATCTCTGGTATTTACTGATCGGGTTGAAAAATGTGACAGTTTTATATCCTATGGGTTGTTCTGGACACGGTGATACCAATTATGTGTACATTCTTTGTTTTTACATAAAAGTTGCATTTTTAATAGCAAAACTCTGCTATATTTTTATATGTTTTAGAGAACTTTTGTTACACTTTTCTACCAAGGTCCACTGTGAGCCTTGAATATTTCACAGTTTGATTGCCCTCTAGTGCACTACAATACTTCAGCATTGCAGTGCATAATACCTGTCATTCATTGTTAGGCCAACCTAGCTACGGTAATAAATTACAGGGCTTTTACTTGGCCATATTAACTAGTGGCACCCAGTAATTTGTTGCAATGGTGCTGATGTGGTTAGAGATTAGCCTCCTCCCTCTGTGATTCATCTAGATTAGGGGTCCCCTTCCAGTAGCTTGGGAATCACATGTGGCTTGTGAGCCTGTGATGTGATGGCTTGCGATTGGCTGCCAGATTGGTGCATTTGTACTGGGTCTAGCAAGCATCTATAATGAGCAAGTCTTTAGATGGTGACTTTTATGTCTAGATCCAGCACAGCAGAGCAGCTCTGGACTGCCCTGGTGTGAGTTCTCTGGAACAGCTTTGGCTATCATTTTACTAGTGATCGGTGTGGGACTAGATGTGGCTCACAACTCTCTCTCAGAAAGGTTGAGGACCTCTGAGCTAGATGACACTTTTGGATTGTCACTGGTGTTTTTACACACACACACATATATATATATATATATATATATATATAGTATATACTCGTGTATAAGCCGACCCGTGTATAAGCCGACCCCCCTACTTTTGCCCCCAAAAACTGGGAAAACTTATTGACTCGCATATAGGCCGAGGGTGGACCCCAGCACAGGTATACAGCCCCCAGCAGTGTGGTATACAGGCCCCCCCAGTGGTAGTATACAGCAGCAGCCCCAGTGGTATATACAGCAGCAGCCCCAGTGGTAGTATACAGCAGCCCCAGAGGTATATACAGCCCCAGAGGTATATGCAGCCCCAGAGGTATATGCAGCCCCATATGCAGCCCCAGAGGTATATGCAGCCCCAGAGGTATATACAGCCCCAGAGGTATATACAGCCCCAGAGGTATATGCAGCCCCGTATGCAGCCCCAGAGGTATATACAGCCCCAGAGGTATATGCAGCCCCAGAGGTATATGCAGCCCCATATGCAGCCCCAGAGGTATATACATCCCCAGAAGTATATGCCCCATAAGCAGCCCCAGAGGTATATACAGCCCCATATGCAGCCCCAGGAGGTATATGCAGCCCCATATGCAGCCCCAGAGGTATATGCAGCCCCATATGCAGCCCCAGGAGGTATATGCAGCCCCAGGAGGTATATGCAGCCCCAGGAGGTATATACAGGCCCCCCCCCCCGCCGCAATCCTGTAAAGGAAGAGATTAGTATACTTATCCCTCCGCCGCCATCACGCTCCTCCATCTTCATCCAGCGTCTTCCGTCTTCTTTCAGCTTCCTCCTCTGTCGCGCCGGCAATGACGTCATTGCCTGCGACCATCGGAGGAACCCGGAAGAAGATGGAAGACGCTGGATGAAGATGGAGGAGCGGCGGCGGGACAGCGGCAGCGGGACAGCGGAGGGATAAGTATACTAATCTCTTCCTTTACAGGATTGCGGCGGGGGGGGGGGGCCTGTATATAGATCGGGGCACTGTATACTGTATACATTGTATACAGTATACAGTGACTCGCGTATAAGCCGAGGGGGTAACTTTTCAGCCCAATTTTTGGGCTGAAAAACTCGGCTTATACGCGAGTATATACGGTATATATATATAAATAGGGACAGCATAAAATACCTTAAAGCAGTGCATGCTTCTCCAGACTCCTCAAAGCCCTTAGATAATAGTGAGTAAGAAAAAGCAGCACCAAAATAATAGTGGTGTAAACCTTTTTAATGCCTAGTTGCCAAACTTCTTACAGATGTTGTCCTTGGTGGGATTTGAATCCAGGACCCCAGCACTGCAAGGCTGTAGTGCAAACCACTGGACCACCATACAGTGCTAACCACTGAGTCACCGTGTTGCCCATATTGAGAGTAATTAACCATTGTTGGTATTTACTAATTGTGGCCAGTGCATCCAGGTGTCAGCTGTACCCAATTGTATTTTTGCTTATTAGATGATTCTTTATCTTTATTCCTCAGCACTGTAAAAGGCTGAGCTAAGGAATGAAGCCCCCTTCACATCACGTTTTTTGCCTGTCCGTGTGGATCCTGTTTTTTGAAGGACCCCACGGACAGGGACGGATTCGTGTAAACGGATGTCAATTATGCTCCCGTATCCTGTTTTTTTGAAGGATCCGTTTTGTGCATGCTAAGGCTGCTTTCACATCAGCGTTTCTTTGAAATCGCGGCAGATGCAGTGAAAAAAAACGCATCTGCCGCGATTACTGCATAACCGCTGCACTTGCGGCACAGTTGCGGCACAGTTGCGGCAAGCCCCATACAATGTATATGCGGGCTTGCGGCAAGTGCAGTTTTGGCACTTGCGGCAGGTGCGACCAGGAAAAAAACCGCGGTCAGCAGCGTTTTTTTCGCGGCCGCACCTGCCGCAAGTGCCAAAACCGCACTTGTCGCACCTGCTGCAAAACGGATCCCAGCTCACCCATTTCAAAACAGATAAACCCGGATCCCCAAAAATGTGGTGTGAAGCCAGGCTAAGACCCTTAAATGACTACTGTCCAAAAGGCATGTTCCTGTAAGGCACTTTTCACATTAGCGTTTTTTAAAATTTACCACATCTGCCGCCTAATGGCCGCACTTGCACCGTGCTTGCGGCAAGCACCATGTATTCTCTATAGGGCTTGCGGTCAGATGCGGTTCTGCAGGATGCGGCTAATCCGGCAGTTGTGGTGGCGAAAAAAAACGTTGCTGACTGCGTTTTTTTTTTCGCGCCCGCAACTGCCGGATTAGCCGCATCCGACAGAACCGAACTTACCGCATCTGACCGCAAGCCCCATAAACAATGAATGGGGTTTGCCGCAAGTGGGCTGCAAGTGCGGCTGTTAGGCGGCAAATGTAATAAATCTGACGAATCTGCCGCAATTTAATAAAAATGCTGATGTGAAAAGGGCCTTATGGTCCCTTTACACGCGGCCACAGGAAGGTAGAAACCGGCAGGCATCGGACACAATTGTGCCTGTTGCCTTGAAAAGACCACGATGTGGCGGCGTGTAATTCAGGACTTTCCTTCCTGTGTCTTCCCTGAAGGAAGGAAAGTCCTGATTTACACGCAGCCACATCGTGGTCTTTTCAAGGCAACAGGCACAATTGTGTCCGATGCCTGCCGGTTCCTACCTTCCTGTGGCCGCGTGTAAAGGGACCATAAGAGGGGTTTTCTGTTTAAAAACACCGTTTACTGTCCACAGAATAACAGATAAATGTATGATGCCTGGAGGTGTAACTCCAATGTCAACGGAAAACTGGTGATTATGTGTGACCATTGATTAATTTACATTCATGGGCTACCACGCTTCAGTTTCATAGATGTAAACATAGCTATGGTACATTTGCCATCAAAGTCGAGGAGTGTATGAAAGCTGCTGAAAAATATTTCAGTATGTAGTTTTAATTAGACATAAAAATCTTGGTGATGCTTTCCCTTTTTTAAAAAATGCAATACGTTTATTTAGCAGAGTTTCTAATGTAAAGTTTTGTAACTTTTGCATAATGACAGGAAATGGATGGCTCAATGCATTGCATTGTGAAAAAAGAAATGAAGAAAAGCTGACTGGACAGTAAGTAGAATATAAAAGAATAAATTCCAGAATCTCAATAAGGGGAAATATAAAGAAATGTTTTCTTTTAGTCCATAGATAATACTGTTTTTTTACTCCTCTATGGGCACTGCCATGTGGCTATGTTCTATAAACATTGTGCCCATTCTATGTGGTTTCTGAGTCACATCCAAGACGCTAATTCATTATTTATTGTGTTTTTACATTCTCTTGCCCTGCAGTCATAATGTGGCTTCTTAGGGTGTGTGCTCACGGTCAGTATACGCAGCGTTTTGGACAGAAATCCCATCCTCACTATGCTTAACCCGTCCGCAGCGTGTTTGGACCTGCGGTGCGGGTTGCCGACATTCCGCTCCTCCGCGGCATGTTTATTTCATGCTGCGGAGTCAGAAGCAGCTCCCATCGGGTGACTGCAGAGAGAAGCCGCCCAGCACCCGCTGCACCTGCGGCTTCACTCAGGTCTGGAGGAGCTGCGTCCAACATGCAGCTCCTCTGGACCGTGGGCACACACCCTTATTCCCTTCAGTATTGCTTTAACTGTGCTGTTAACAGCTACAAGCTGTTAAATGGATTTTTTCTGCCAGAGCGACTTTTGCTTATAGAAAAGAATCTGAGGAGAACCGCCACCCCAATAACCAGCTGTGGACGCTTGACTAGACAATCCATATGGATACCAGTAAGGTTACCTTTACACGCCGCCACAGTCCCTAGCAACAGGTATCCACCGTACGTGCACGCACACGTTTTTGACGGTTGATACTGGTCGCCGATGCCACATCTACACGCCGCCATTGCGTTGTCAACTGAAGGTATCTTGGTGCCCCGGAAGTTCCGACAGATCCTTCGGATAACTGCCTGTTGAATCCCGTAGCCCCTTCACACGCCGCAATCAGTAGGGGAATGTGAGCGTACATCTTTTGCGCCGCAAGTACATAGGCGTGACAAAGTTGTGTATTCCGTGACGCTAAAATGCTGATTGGACAACGCAATAGCGTCATGATTGGGCAGCCTGCGCAGGAAGGCTGGCTGATACAAGACGCCATTCCAAATGTGGAGTGTGAATGGATAGCTCTTTAAATAATGGCGCCCTGTGAAGGGACAGCCAATGGTAACACAGTAGCCTCCACCAATCATCGCTGATGGGGCGCCGTATCCATGAGGCTGTGTCACGCCCCTGGGAATTCACTAGGCGACGGTGATTCAATCCCTGTGCCCCGTTTAGACGCCACTACCATGGCAATTTGCCTTTGTGTTGCCTTGGCTTTTTGAACACGGCTCAAAAACAGGTATCCGAGTCAACTGCAGGACACCCGATAACTTTCCCTATTTACACGCCGCCATTTCGTAGCAATTTCAAGGCAACAGGCACAAAAATCCCCATTGCCAGGTAGTTGCTACCACGCAGTGGTGGCGTGCAAAGGTACCCTAAGGTCTGTCACTCCTATTTATGGAAATACAGTTTTATTAATCTGCATGATGGACTACTGTAGATTCCTTAACTAGTTTAAGTCTGGGCCATTTACCCCCATTCCTGACCATACTTTCATGTTTTCTTGTACATGCAGTTTAATGTGCTGTAAAAATGCTTCTCGTTTGGATATTTTAATATTTGCATCTTTTTGCCATGATATATGGGGCTTTAATTTTATGTCATTGTCACACTTTGTTGTTGCTTTCTTATTTGTCAGTTTGGCGGGGGGAAAATGAAGAAAATACGTATCTGTTTTTCACATTTTTTTCATGACAACCAAGAACCCCTAGAATATTTTTTTTTTTTTTTTAAACATTTTTTTATTGAATTTTCCAAAATATAACACAACAGTTCAACTACATTGTCAAATGGTGACACAAATCCAAGTCCCCCTCCAACCCCCACATTTTTCAACTAGGCACCACTATTTCTTCTTTATCTGATGTAGTCTCTTCCCAATATTGCGCCAAACTCCCATCTCATTAAGTAAAGCACCACAATAACAGGGTCCATAGCTAAGCCTCACATGTGTGCCGGTGGCATATTCAGTCCATTAACCAAATATTTAGGTTACACTCTGTCTCAAGGGGACTTCAACCGTCCCAGGCTACCTTGTAAGTCTTCCATACAATACCAGCTAGTTAGTCGAAAGGGAAAGACCACCCGCCTGATTTCCTCCTCCGACAGTTGGGAAACAATAAATCCCCTCCATTTAGTAAAGAACTTAGCAGTGTCTGTTTCCTTATTTTTCTCCGCCAGTAGCCTTTCGGTTGTCATAGCACCCTTTACCTCTGATAGTACCTCATTCAAGTGTATAGGGCTAGACTCCAGCCAATGTCGTAGAATTATCCTGAGCGTCACCATGGCCAGCATATGAAAGATGTGAATATCACCTCTTGCCAGTCCCACCTGCCCCCTATCATGAAACAGCCACAATATTGGAGTCAAAGGAAGTGTTACTGATGAAATCGGTGCAAAGACTCTCTGCACCTTTTCCCATAGTCCTCTTATTGCAACACAGTCCTTTAGCCCATGAAACATGTCTGTCTCCCCCTTTTTGCATTTAGGACAATGTTGAATTCTATCCACTTGAGCTGCCTGTGGCCCCAAGTTGAATCCCAGAACCGCTCTGTGGATGACTCTGAAGTAAGAGTCCCTCCATCTCTCATTGGGTATGTATGTTCTCACTTTCCTCCAGCCCCTCCGTATTTTCAGGTCTATCTCCTCATCTTGAAGCTGTTTCCTCCACCCCCTATATATAATTTGTGGGCCTGGTGGAAGTAAATGTTCCCCCAATATAGAGTAAATTGTCGATACACTCACCACCGATGCGTCTATCAACATCAGATCATCCCAAATGTTGGAGACAAATTCTGCCCTGACATTCAGTAAGGACCGCACAATACGGTGTTTCAGCTGATAGTATTGTAACATATGTGTATGCGGAAGGTTGAATTTGTCCAAGATTTTTCGACCTGTCATCCATCTTGTTTCCTCCCCATGGAGTAGGTCCCCGGCCGTGTGGACACCCCTCTCCCTCCAAACCGTGAACAGTTTATTATGCCTCCCCTGCGGGAAATCTGGGCACCCCCACAAGTCAAGATACTTCGAAACCCTCCAGGGCAGTCCCAACATTTTCCTTACCGCCTTCCAGGAGACTATAGTATCCCTGAATATTGCCGTCTTTTTCGCTATTGGAGGCAGATATCCCCCCGGAGAATGTAATAATGAGACCAATCTCCAAGGTCTGCACAACTCTGACTCCAGCGGGCAGTCTGAGAATTTACTGGTACCTTTCATCCAATCTAGAGTGTGTCTGGTGATACATGCAAGATTGTACCCCCTAACATTGGAAAACCCAGACCCCCCCACTCCTTGGGGGACATAAGCGTGCGAAGTCTAATTCTGGGTCTTCTTTTGCGCCAAATAAAGGTAGAGAAAAGTATTTATTTTGTCGACGTCTGTTCGTTTTAGCAGCAGTGGAAGGGTCTGTAAGGGATACAACAATATCGGAAAACTAACCATTTTTATTAAGTGACAGCGTCCCAGCAGCGACAGAAGAATACCTCTCCACCTTTCTAATTCCATTTTTATTTTGGCTATCAGTGGGTCGTAATTCAAGTGATAAATTTATTCTATAGTCCTTGCCAATTGAATTCCTACATATTTCAGGGACGTTTTCATCACCGGGATATCATAGACGGTCTGTCTTGAGTGCCTCCTCCGGTCCGATTGTGTGCCTTCTAACAAAAACAATATGTTGCATTTATCCTTGTTGAGCTTGAAGCCCGAAAACTGGCCAAACTCCTCAATACACTCCATCACTCGGGGTATATCTCTCTGTGGGTGGGCCATATACAGTACGATGTCGTCCTCGAACAGGTTTACCTTGTGTTCCTTCTCCCCCAGCTTGATTCCCGAACCACTAGAATATTTTAAAAAATATGTTCACCTTTTTGTAGCTATTATATTTTTTAAACAAAAATAACTGCAGCACTCAATGCTCAGTGTGCACAGGTACATTACAATAGTAATCACAACTCATAAAGGGGAAACAGCACCCTGCTATATGATAACTGAACTTAGAAATATTTCAGCTAAAAATAAAGATATAATAGAGAGATTTTAATATGGGTTCACACCCTGTGCAGTGCACTTTCCCTGCCCTTATGGCCCATCATGCTATTGTTCTGTTATCGGGTTTTTCCGCGTTTGCCCATAAATGAAGAGGTTTGTAACCCAGAAAGTGACAGAAAATGAAGATTAGGGGCCTGGTTGAGGAGATTCACCTCGACGCCGTAATAGGGCGGTTTATCTATATGGCCATATTCATAAATTTAAGTTTAAACAAAAAGAACAAAAAAGAAGATAGCATGCATAAACTTATTTACCCATTTTTTCCCCATTATTTATTATATTTTACACCCTATGACGTCAAGTTGGTTGCCATATACTAATGTGTATGACAACCAAGCACAGACACCATCCAGATTGTGAAAATGCAGTCTAATTGCAACAGCAAATCACAAATGCTTTCACAGAGCATGAGTGTCTGTGATTGGTGGTGTGGAGTCAGTGAAGTGAATATACAGAATGCTTATTGGACAGGACCGGAAGTAAGTGAGAGGGAGCGCAGGACAGCAGACCTAGAAGCAAGTGTCGAGCCCCAGGCCCTGTCACCGTGTAGCCTGCTCTTCCTGGAACCATTCCTCTCGGCGTTGTTGTCTTACCACTTGGTCTCTTTCATTTAAAGATGATTGAGATGTCTGGTACTGAAGTGGTGGTGAGTTGCCGGTTGGGACTCTAGATGACACTCTTGTCTCCACTGAGCTCACGACGGTAGAGGTTCCTCGCTGCTGCCGCTGCCACGCGGTCCACCACGCAGTCCACCATGCAGCTTCTGGGGTGCTTCCTCCAGAGGCTCCTTCTACGTCCTCCGGTTCCTCAAAGTTGGTCTCGTCTTCAATGAGGACGTCTGGTTTGGTAGGGGACATCCGCGCTGTCTCCAGACAGAGATAGCTGCTGGTACGGGATGGAGGTGTTACCGGGGTTTCAGTCTGGACCCCTGTGTCCCTGGTCTGGACGGGTGGTGGTACTGGTGGTAGTGAGGCATGGTACTCCACAACTGCCTGCACTGCTACCGCTGCCTCTCGCTCTTCAGGACCTTCCGTCATCGTTCTCAGCTCACAGGCCCGCTCCACCTTCTGCACACCCATGTCAGGGCTTATTCCATGTCTTGGCAGAGCCGTCCAGATGCGTCCCTGCAGTAGTCAGCATCCCCCTCTATTGTCAAGAGGGACGCCGCTGCCGAGTCTCCTTGCACGATTCTGGCCTGCTCCTCGACCTCGCGCAGTATATCTTTCCAACGGGGTGCTTGGTTGTTCTGTCCTTCTCTTCTGGTTTGTCTCTTTATTGGCAGCAACTCCCGGAGAACTTCCTGTGGGCCACCCCCCTGATTGATCGATGGCAATCGGGACGGCCACACTTTCTGGCGCCTTCGTCTTGGCCCTCCTTCTTCTAGGGTCTGAGGCAAACCCCCGGGCCTGCACATGGTGTTTAGTACATGGCTACGGCGCCATCTTGGGTCCTCCTGCAGTGATGACGGGAACCCATTTTTGGCGCCAAGCAATGGCAGAAAATGTTTGTTTAAGCACGGTTTAAATGTCCAAGGCACACAGTACCTTGTACCAGTAATTAGATCCTGTTCGTGATGCCAGAAAGATATGTCGAGCCCCAGGCCCTGGGGTACTCGGATGTCAGGCTCCAAGGGGGTTAACGGGGATGTTACGGGTGGCAGCGCCTGAGCCCGTGGCCTGGGTGACACTTCAAAAAGGGATTATATTTACATAGAATAAGAGTTTGTCATGTGACGCCACCTGTAGTACCTGGTGATGGGTCACCAGTGCTGCCACAGTCCGCCGGAGGTAGATGGTAGTGCGGCTGAGATTGCAAAGCTCCCTACAGGCGGAGCTGGTCCTCCGGGGCAGCGTTCCTGCAAGGGAACAGGTAGATGTAGAAACTCACACACAGACAAAGTCACTTTCTCCCGGGAACTTTACTGTCACCTTGTTGCAGAATCATACAAAGTTCACAGTCCAGCATCAGATGTTAAAATAACAGGTAGCTCTACGGGTGGCTGCAAGTGGATCCCAGGTGGTATGGTGGAACCCGAGGTGTACCTTAGTTGACGAACCCGTGTCCTTTCTTCCCCGCCTAGGATCGGCCTATACCCAATGGCTCTGTGTAGGTAGTATTGGGGGTCCTCTCCCTCGTGGTGAGGAAGCAGGCAGACCGCTCAGTCTGGCAGGGTGCTGTGGCGATATACGGACCACAGCAGCCAGTTGCTGACTGCAAAGATGGACTTTGGCCACATCCTCGGGCCCGGCATTCCCGTGGTGGACTGGAGATTCCTCTGGAGTATGGTCGCTCCACTCTGCGGATCTCCCTTTCTCTCTAGGGCCTCGACTCCGCTCGTCGGCTGCCCCCTTTCAGGATCTCCTCAAGACCCCTTCTCCTTTACTCCGGATCAGCTTGAAACCATCCGGGTAAACCTTCTGCCTCGTTCCACACTCTTTACAGCTTTCCTCCTTCTCCAACTAACAACTGCCCTTGATCTCCCCTGGGGGTGAATATATCCCCTCCCGGGTAACCTCCCACCGCTCAGCTAATGTGGGAGTGCTGGGATTGGGTCCCACCCACCAATCTAGGGTCCACTTGCAGCTGAGGCAATTACACCTCTTTTATGGGTGCAATACCCCTCTGTGACGCCTGACCATGCGGGGCGCCACACAAGCAAGCAGCGGGAGACAGGTAAGATGATTTGAGTGTATCTGTGTGTGTTTGACAGCTTTTGGACCCCTTTGAAAGTGTTTTCTATGTGTTTGATCTTGCCTGCCATTGATCTCAACAACTTGCATTTGGCGAACAGAGCCAAATTCAAACATTCAAGTGTTGACTCATCTCTAATAGTAACTCAACACCCATCTTTAGATTGCTGAAACATGGCATTGTCACTAGGTTAGATTTGTAGTTGACATGTCATGTGCTCCAAATTTTGGTGACATATTCAAGACCAATACGAATACCATAGGAATACACATATCCACTCACACTTATTCTACAATAACGGTTGGACAAGTTTATATATTTTCTCTTATGTCTTACCTTGGTCTTCATCTGGCTCTTCCGGTCCCTCTTCTTCTTGAAGTATGGGATTCTGTAGGTTAGTGACCAATCCTACATTTTCCTTTCTGTAAAAGTCAATCAGCTCCTGTAGATTTGTGAAAAAGCGCATGGGAACTCCTTCAGATGCCTGCATAGAAATAATCATGTTAGTTCTTTTTTTAATCTAAAGAGAAAAGTTAAAGAAAATAATGCAGTGAGTACAAAGGAGAGCATAATGCCAAATTATAAGAATTGATATTATAGTAATATAGAATATGTAGCAAATATATACAAGTTAAAAACACATAAGCGAAATAAGAGCATATATACAGTGCCTTGAAAAAGTATTCATACCCCATGAACTTTTCCACAGTTTTCCACATTATATCTAAAAACATAAATGTATTTTATTGGGATGTTATGAGATTTACCAATACAAAATAGCTAATATTTGTGAAGTGTAAAGGAAATGATAACGATATATAAATATATATATATGTATATATATATATATAGCTGAATGTGTGTGTGTGTGTATGTGTGTATATCCAGGATTGACATCTACACCGTCGCAACTGCACCCACCAAATTTTGCACGGTCACACGTCTGGACCCCGAGAGCGTCAAAGGCTATGTTGTGAGGCGAAATTTTAACCCTGCACGTTCCAATTCACCAAACAATTTTGCCCCTATCTACATAATGGGTAAAAAGTGACAGTTACCAGTTGACAGTTGTGAATGTGAGGGGCTTAATGATAGCGCCAAAGACTAACAGCATATACCAGCATATAGTCACTAAGGTGGGGCCCCAACATGATATATTCACCACGCACGGGGACATGTATACACACCACACTCACACAAAGAGTAACAGCAAGTGTATAGTCACTAAGGTACAACCCCAAAATTGGATACTCACCACGAACCCGAACACACACACACCACAAAGAGACACACAACACAGAGACACCCCCCCCCAAGGGGACACACACACACCCTATAGCGACACATGCACTCACCCCACAGGGACACACACACACACACCACAAAGAGACACACACAACACAGACACACACACTACACAGACCCCCCCACAAGGACACACACACATAGCCACCCTATAGGGACACATGCACTCACCACACAGGGACACACACACCACAAAGAGACACATACAACACAGAGACACACACACACACCCCCCACCCCCCCCACAGGGACACACACACACATACACACCCTATAGGGACACATGCACTCACCCCACAGGGACACACACACACCACAAAGAGACACACACCACACAGACCCCCCCACAGGGACACACACACTTACACACCCTATAGGGACACATGCACTCACCCCACAGGGACACACACACACACCACAGAGACACACACCACACAGACCCCCCCACAGGGACACACACACATACACACCCTATAGGGACACATGCACTCACCCCACAGGGACACACAGATACACACACCCCAGGGACACACACACCACACAGACAGACACAGATGTGCACAAATCACCTCACACAACTCGCCTCGTACATGTGCCATCTTTCATTTCCAAACATAAACATCTGATTAAAAACAGCCAATGTGCAACACATGTGCCATATAAGGAATTAAGGCAGATGTCACATGAGCTGTCTATTATGTGTATGTGTTAGGTAACATATACTGCCCAGCCAGGGGAAGGTTTACTATTGGCTGGAGATTTATTAGGCTGCCTATAGCAATCAATCACAGCTCAGCTTCTATTTTCCTACAGGTCATTAATATGAAATATTCAAATTCTATTTTGTTATAGCTATGTATATATATATATATATATATATATATATATATATATATATATACCGTATATACTCGTGTATAAGCCTAGTTTTTCAGCCCAAAAATTGGGCTGAAAAGTCCCCCCCTCGGCTTATACACGGGTCAATACGGTAGCAACAAGGCTGGAGGATGCGGGGGGAGGCTGCTGAATGAGCGCTCCGTCACGTGGGGCCGCTCATGATATATGCACTGCTTCCCCCTGTCAATCAGCGGCAGGGGAAGCAGTTCATATATGGCCCCCAAATGCTGGCACTCATCCCCCTCCTTGTAAGGCCCCCCCCCCCGGCTGCTTAAGTTACCATCCCTGCTCTTCTGCTCCGCGCCGGGCTCCATGCTCCGTCCTCGGCAGCATCCGGGGTCATGTGACCGGCCGGTCGCATGACGTCATCGCTACTGGCCGGGGACCCCGGATGCAGCAGAGGATGGAGCATGGAGCCCGGCGCGGAGCAGAAGAGCAAGGATGGTAACTTAGGCAGCTGGGGGGGGGGGCTTACAAGGAGAGGGGCGAGTGCCAGCATTTGGGGGCCATATATATACCACTGGGGCTGCTGTATACACCTCTGGGGCTGCTATATACCTCTGGGGCTGCTATATACCTCTGGGGCTGCTGTATACACCTCTGGGGCTGCTATGTACCTCTGGGGCTGCTGTATACACCTCTGTGGCTGCTATATACCTCTGGGGCTGCTGTATATCACTGGGGCTGCTGTATACACCTCTGGGGCTGCTATATACCTCTGGGGCTGCTGTGTACACCTCTGGGGCTGCTATATTCCTCTGGGGCTGCTGTATACACCTCTGTGGCTGCTATATACCTCTGGGGCTGCTGTATATCACTGGGGCTGCTGTATACACCTCTGGGGCTGCTATATACCTCTGGGGCTGCTGTATATCACTGGGGCTGCTGTATACCACTGGGGCTGCTGTATATACCACTGGGGCTGCTGTATATACCACTGGGGCTGCTGTATATACCACTGGGGCTGCTGTATATACCTCTGGGGCTGCTGTATATACCTCTGGGGCTGCTGTATATACCTCTGGGGAGGCTGCTGTATACTACCACTGGGGAGGCTGCTGTATACTACCACTGGGGAGGCTGCTGTATACTACCACTGGGGAGGCTGCTGTATACTACCACTGGGGAGGCTGCTGTATACTAATTACCAATATATATATAGATCTGCTAATTGTGCCATCCATTTGTATTCAGCCCCCTGTAGCCTGGTACATTTAAATAAAATCCTGAGTAAGCAATTGCCTCCGGATGTCCAGTAATCAGAGAATTGACTCCACCTGTGTGTAATGTATTCTCAGTATAACTACAGTTGTTCTGTGAAGGCCTCAGAGTTATTTTGAGAAAATTAGGGATCAAACAGCATTATGATAACCAAGAACACACCAAATATATCAGGGATGAAGTTGTGGAGATAAGTAAAGGCCCCGTTACACGCTACAACATTGTTAACGATATCATTGAAACGTCACAGGTTTTGTGACGTAGCAAAACGTCGTTACGACGTCGTTGCTTGTGACACATAGATATACGACCAACGATAAGTTGGTAGGTTTATGAACATGTCCATAAATCTGTTGTCCGTCGTTCCTTCAACCTGCAGCATTGGTGTGTGTGACACCTTTCCAACGATCTCGTTTACGAGTTCGCCTATTGAGAAATTAAGCACGTAGGCAACCAAGCAACCGCAAGTATCGTTCGCTTGTCACGGAATTGTTGCTGCGTCGTTCACGATATCTGTATGTGTGACACCTCAGCAGCAATCATTAAACAATGTCCCAGCGATCTCAGCCAGGTCGGATCGTTGGTGGGACCGCTATCATATTGAAGCGTGTAACCCGGCCTTAAGGCCTTAATCCTTTCCTGCATTTTTGGTTAACATCAAAACCTATGTGATTACAGGAAAAGTTGTCCACACACACTGGATTTTGTTCTCTGTAGAAAGTGGAAGCACCACAGGTTTTGCTGTGTTTTTGAAAGACAGAGCGTGTCAATTCTTTTCTGCGTTTTTGCTATAGTTACTATTGTAAAATCCTCAAAAATGCAGGAACCAATCCGCAGAAAAAACGTGGTAAAATGCATCAAAAATACAACAAATCCACAAGAAAAAATGCAGCAAACCGCCTGCCAAGAAAAAAGTAACCCCTAGGATTTTCCACGAATGTGCTGCTTTTTGACAAAACAAAACAACATGTCTGGATTTAGCCTAAAACAGGATTAGGTTATAAAAAATAGCTCAAGCTTTGAACATGTCATGGAGCAGTGTTCAATCCATAATCCAAGTTCTACTACAAACCTACCAAGACATGGCTATCCACCTAAACTAACATACCAAGCATAGAGAGCAATACTTGGATGGGAGAGTCTGTCCACAACTAATAGTCATGCACTCCACAAATCTGACTTTTATGGAAGAGTGGTAAGAAGAAATCAAGTATGGAAAACAAGCCATAAGAAGTAACATTTGCACTTTGCAAAAGCCATGTAGGGGGCACAACTAGCATCTGGAAGAAGGGGCTCTTGTCAGATGGGGACAAAGAACTATTTGGGTTAAATGCAAAACGCTATGTGTGAGAGAAAACTACACACCACATCACCCTGAAAATACCAACCCGACCATCAAACATGGTGGTGGCAGGATGATGCTGTGTGGAGGCTTTTCTTCAGCAGGGAAAGGGAAGTTGACAAGAGATAATGGGAAGATGGATGAAGGTAAATGAAAGGCAATCCCGGAGGAAAACCTGTTAAAGGCTGCAAAAGACTTGACTGTGATGTAGGTTTACTATCCAGCAGGACTAGACCTAATTCCATGGAAAATCTGTGGCAACAATTCAACATTGCTGTTCACAGACACTCTCCATACAATGCCACTGAGCTAGAGCTAGTTTGCAAAGTAAAATGGGCATGTGCCAATCTGGTAAACACATACGTCAAAAAACAGTAACGGCTTACGGGCACTGAATACAAATGTAAATCACAATTTTTAGATTTATCTTTTAAAATGCTTAGAAACCCATGTATAATTTCCTTCACACTTCACAAATACTTGCTACTTTGTGTTGGTGTATCACATAAAAATCCAAATAAATATATTTAAGTTTGCAGGTGTAATGTGAAAAAATGTTGAAAAGTTCATGGGGTATGACTACTTTTTCAAGTCACTGTAACTGTTATCTACAGGTGCATCTCAATGAATTAGGGTATCATCAATAAGTACTTTTTTTTCAGTAATTTAATACCAAAAGTGAAATGCATATATTATATAGTTATTACAAACAGAGTGATCTATTTCAAGTATTTATTTCTGTTAATGTTGATGATTGTGGCTTACAGCCAATGAAAATCCAAAGGTCATTATCTCAGAAAATTAAAGTAGGGAGGATGAAGGGTTGAAAACAGCACTGCCGTATTCCATAATACATCAACGGGTGAATATAATACTGATTTATTAGTCAATGCATTTCCAGGCTCCCTGAAACATTGCAATATGATATTGATTTGTCCTGAGGAAGTGGCCAGGTAACCCTGAAAGGCGTCCTGGCACCCTTTGATATCTCGTGGAATACAGCAGCACGGCTTTTAACCCTTTATCCTCCCTACTCTATATGCACCATGCTGGGGACTGCAGCAGCCGTGATATGCTTTTATAGTGGTTATAAACTCACTACAGTTAGACACAGTGGAAATATGACGGATGACGCATAAAGCGGAGTAACAAACAGTCAAGCAGGTATTGATATCCACTGAACATACACCTGTGCTAAAATAAACCAAATCAAGGTTAGTAAGATGGGATAGGCATAGCGGGAGGGTGAGAAGCCCAGATGTGCCAGGAGTCCAGAGTACACTTCTTAGCCGAGGTATTAAGGGCTAAATGATACTCATAACAAAAGATTAAGTTGATCCTATCAGACACTTCAGAAAGGGAAGTGGGAACAGGGGCCTTCCACCTTGCCGCAATACATAATCTGGCTGCCGTTAAGACATATGTCAAGGTCTTGCGAAAGATTGGAGGGAAGGTCTCAATCCCAATATTTATGACCGCCAACTGTGAAGAGAGGGGGATCGAAATTCCTGTTACGGACCTAATTAAAGAGGACACCAGGTGCCAATGAGGGGTAATTTTTGGGCAAGACCAGCACATATGTGCGAGGTCCCCATGTCCACCACACTGCCTCCAGCATAGCGACGAGAGTTGCACATCAAATCCAGACAGTCGGACAGGGGAAAGGTACCACCTCAAATGTATCTTCATCAAGATCTCTAGGTGATTTATACACCTAGTGGAACGGTAAAGTGAGGTGAGGGCACCCTCCCAGTCCTCCCGGCAAGAAGAAAAGCACAAGTCTCTCTCCCATTTCAACACATAGTCCAATTTCTGGGGCGTAGATACACTTAATAAACCCGCATAAATCTTAGACAGACCCTTCGTGTTGTTTGGATTCGACAGAAGAAACGTCTGAAAAGGACAGGAAGGGGGCGGGCTAAAGCCATGTCGGCAGGAGTCAGAAAGCACAAAATGTCTGATTTGTAGGTACTGGAAAAATCCCTGACGAAGTGTGGGAAATCTAAGAATTAGGGAGTCGAAAGAGATCAACCCACCATTGGACAGCTGGTCTCCCACTACTGCCACACCCGCTCTATTCCAAGCGCCTACATCCAGGGAGGGTATGTGTGTTTGTAAAGCTGAAAACGGGACTACCGAGAAGGGAAGGCTGGTCCAGCCACTCAGGGCTTGTCTCCAGCATTTAAGAAGAGACTGTACTGTATCTAAGAAGAATTCTTTCTTAATCCGACTCAAGGACTCCGCAGCCAAAATACGGCACATAGACTCTCCACCCGAAAAGTGATTTTGGATCCAACCCAAATGCTCAGGGGAGTTCCACCATGCCTTAGCCTTCTCCAGGATTACCGCCTCATGATAAGATTTTAAGTCTGGAACTCCCATGCCGCCATGTTTTAAATGGAGATACATCACATTCCTAGATATTCTAGGCTGCCGCCTTGCCCAAATGTGATTATTCACTAGAATTTGGAGTTTCAATAGCAATTTGTTGGGGATGTCAAGAGGTATACACCTAAAACAGTATAAAATTTTGGGCAACAAGAGCATCTTAAAGGCCTGTATCCTAGCCATCCACGACAAAGCATGAATGGGGTGGGTCTCCATGCCATGTAGCAGGGCCTTCCTGAGAGATTCCAAGTTTGTAGCCACAATCGAGGAGGAGGAGCAAAGGGTAATCCCCAAGTAGGGGATTCCATCTGGGCACCACTGAAAGGGGAAGAGAGACTGTAGCCGAGCCGAAAGCAAGGGAGGGACACGTATAGGGAAAACAACGGATTTGCTTGCGTTTAGTTTATAATAAGAAATTTGGGCAAAGGAGGCAAGAGTAGACATGATGGCAGGGAAAGATGAGGACAAATCGTTGCAAGAGATTATAATGTCATCAGCGTATAAGCCAATTTTGTGTTCCTTCTCCCCAATCAAAATGCCAGAGATTAACGGGTCAGAGGGAACCGTGGCGGCTAGGGGCTCCACGACCAAGGCAAACACCGCCGGAGAGAGCAGGCAGCCCTGGCGTGTGCCATTGGTTACGTAAAAGCGTTGAGACTGGAAGCCAGAGGAGAGGACCCTAGCAATAGGATTGGAGTACAAGATAAGAACTGCCGACAAGATCGGGCCCGAAAAACCTCTCGAGCACCACTCGGAGATATCCCAGTGCACCCTGCCAAACGCCTTCTCAGCATCCAAAGACAAGAGCGCACTGGGGGCTCCCTCCTCTCCGCCACCCCAATAAGATCCAACATCCTCCGAGTGCCATCCTTTGCCTGTCTCCCTGCCACAAAGCCCACCTGATCCGGGTCTACCAGCGTGGGAAGAACACAGGATAGTCTATTAGCCAGAAGTTTAGAAAAAAAATTTAAGTCTCGATTTAAAAGGGAAATCGGCTGATAATTGCCCGGAGAGTCAGGTGATTTCCCCAGTTTAGGGATTGTGGCTATAGTAGCCTCTAGAGATAATGGGGAGATGGAGCCAACCGATTGCAAGTAGTGAAAAGTGCAAAGAAGATAAGGAATTAGCTGCGCAGAGAAGGTTTTATAGTACACATTTGGGAACCCATCTGGCCCCGACACCGAGAAGGTTTTGTCGGAATTTATGACTTTAGAAATCTCTGAAGTGGTAAAGGGCAAGTTTAGCTCAGCCAGTTGCTCCTCAAACAAGGACGGGAGGTGTAAGGTGCTCAAAAATGTCTCTATAGACGTCGGATCCAGCTGCGGAGTGCCCCCGTTGTCTTTCAGATTGTAAAGGTCAGCATAATATTGCGTAAACACCTCTACTATTTCGGCGGCGTTCCTCACAAGATTCCCTTTCACTGATTTCATGGAGACTATAATATTACAGATGGAACGTTTTTTAATTCTCCTAGCCAACATGGCTCCAGCCCTGTCCCCTGCAGCGTAGTGAGAGGTTTTAAGGCGTCTCAAGTCCTTTCTCATATTGATATAACATCAAAACTCTCAGCTGATGATGAACCCGGAAAATCTGGGGGGGGGGCAGGTGAAGCGAAGGGTCTGATTTATTCAGGGACTCCAGATGTTTGAGTTGGGAAATAAAGTCCGACCTAAGCTTGCCCCAGGCTTTTTTCAGTTGAGAAGACTTCTGCAAAAGAAGGCCTCCCAGCACCACCTTATGAGACTCCCAGAGTGTGTCATCAGAAACTTCTCCATTGTCATTTAGAGTAAAGTATTCTGTCAGGATTTGTGCTACCAAAGACGAGACGTGTCGGTCAGACAACAGACCCACATTTAACCTCCAAGAACGCATTTAGTTTCACCGTGCTCCAAGCCTGACCTCCAAAGATGCCGGTGCATGATCAGATCCACCTCCACACAGGCCGCAAGGGTGTCATCATCCACCAAAAAATAGTCAATTCTAGAGTATGACCTGTGCCTGTGGGAGTAGAAAGAGTAATCTCTCTCAGTTGCATGTAAATAGCGCCAGACAGCATGGAGGTGGAACTCTCGGCATAAAGGGCCTAACTCTTTACCCCTCCGTGTGATGGGGAAGAGCAATCCAAATGACGATACAGAACTACATTGAAGTCGCCACAGAGGCGTTTCATCCCCTGCGCCTCCCCATGTACTTTCCTAAAGAATGACCGTAAGAAACGGATTTGGGCCTCATTAGGGGCATAAACATTAGCTATAGTCATAACAGTCCCAGCAATGCAACAAATCTGAATTACATAACGGCCCGCGCGGGTATGAAATTAATCTAATCAGTTGAAACTGAATGGAATTTTTAACCAAGATACAGACTCCGGCCTTTTTCTCAGAGTGATTGGCAAAGTACGAGTGAGGAAATTGCTTATGTCGAATCCTGACATTGTGTCCCTCTAATAGGTGAGTTTCTTGAATGCACAATATGTCCGCTTTAGAACAGCTTGCCTTTTTCCACAAAAACGAGCGTTTAAACGGGGAATTTAACCCCTTAACATTAAGAGTGACCAAACACAGACTCAATACACCTCTAAAGTTTACAAACACAGAAGTAGGCTCATAGTCGGGAACAAAGTATCAGATGACGAATAGGGCAGGAGAGAAGGCGGAATAGTGGGGAAGGAGTGGCAAGATAACAATAAAAACAAAAAAGAGAAAAAGGGGGAGGGAAAGAAAGGAGAAGAAAGAAAGAGGGGGGAAAAAAGGACAGCACAAACACATATGGAAACCAAAAGATTAAGATGGAAGACCGTCTAAGGTTGTGGGGAAACAGTCCCTTCCGCACCACAGCGTGGGAGGGAGGACGACCAGTCCAGATTAATTAGTGATCAACAAGGTCTTAGCTCCATATGATCTAAATCTCACACAGAAAAGACCACTACGGAGCCTCAGGAGCTAAGTCAAAGCAGAGCCCTTAAAGTAGCATCAACAGGGGCTTCAGCCGTTTTTTTCCTCATCAGGATGGACAGCACCTTTATCCGCATGGGATTCTGAACGAGGTGAAGAAGAGTTGCTAGTACGAATGAAGTTCCATTCCTTAAGTGCCTTCCCGAGTCTAGAAGGTGAAGAAAAAGACTGCCTGGAACCTTTATATCGTAAGTTAATCCGAACCGGAGAACCCCAGTTGTACTGGATACCCTTAATCCCTTAGGACTTGACAGTAGGGAGCAAATTCGCCTAGCCAGGGTACCAGGCGACAGGTCTAGGTAGACAGGTTCTTAAAGACCTCTGTAAGCTGTGGCTTATGTCGCCTGCAGCAGCAAGTCCTTAGGCTTCGAAGAAGAAAAGCATACCAAGATGTCCCTGGGGATATCTTTACGCAAATGCGTAAGCTGGGGTAGTCTGTAGACTTTATCAATGGATAGTTCTGCTAAGGGAACCTCAGGGAGAGCGGACTGCAGGAATTAAGTGTTGTGGGCTGAATATCACCCTCCTTCACATCCTCAGCTAAGCCTCTGACTTTTACATTCCTTCAGCGAAGTTTATCTTCAAGATCCCATATTTTGGAGTGTAGGGATTGTACATCAGAGTCCGTCACAGCATAATCATCTGCTAATTGGTTGTGTGCAGACACATATTCCGCCATCTTATGCTCCAGATGGCGAGTCCTCCTATTGCCGCCATATCCTCTCTAAGTTCCCCCAACAGCCCCCTCATGTCATCATGCAAGGACTTTCGAAGTGATCCCAGCAGGCTCTGCAGGCATTTCTGAGTTACAGGGGCTTTCTCCTCTGCCCTCTCATTAAGAGGGCAGAGGAGTTGCAGGAGGCGCGGGAAGAGTGTCCTGGCGTCTCTGCCGCCGGCGCCATGTTGGAGGAGAGCGTGGGCGGCCGGTCTACAGAGAAGAAGTCAGTTATTATTTTCTGTGATGGTTCCCTGCGGCGGGAGGAGGCTCTCGGCATCGCAGAACCCGACTGCAGGTAATAGTCAAGTCGTGAGGCAGTGGGGAAGCTCACAGGAGCCGATAATCACCGTTAAAAGGGCACTGCCTGAGGAGCTCCTTCACTATGCGTCCTCTTCTATCGGTTTCAGGGCACACCCCCTCTACTTTAATTTTCTGATATTAAAAGGAACCAACCACCCCAAATGACCCCCCCGGACTGTTAATATGTGTCCCTACACCCAGCACACACATTTGGGGCAATCGTTTTTGCTAAAAAAACTGTTTAGTAGAAGCTAAGATATATGTTTATAAAGTTTAATAAATTGAGCCGAATGGGTGTTACCTAGCTTTGTCCTCGTGCCTGTCAGCCTCCTCTCCCCTCCTCCCTTCAGTGAAGCCCTTCTGTGCAAAGCCGAAAATGGCCCGCCTGTCTACTGCTGCCTGATAAATTATGCACGCCCATCTCTGCACCTAAGAGCCTGGCCGCGTCACGAAAGGGGCGGGGCTAAATAGCGTCATGAAAGGGGGCGGGGCTCCGGCATGCCGCGATTTAGCCCCGCCCCTTTCATGACGCGCCAGGCTCTTAGGTGCAGAGATGGGTGTGCATAACTTATCAGGCAGCAGTAGACAGGCGGGCATTTTCGGCTTTGCACAGAAGGGCTTCACTGAAGGGAGGAGGGGAGAGGAGGCTGACAGGCATGAGGACAAAGCTAGGTAACACCCATTCGGCTCAATTTATTAAACTTTATAAACATATATCTTAGCTTCTACTAAACAGTTTTTTTAGCAAAAACGATTGCCCCAAATGTGTGTGCTGGGTGTAGGGACACATATTAACAGTCCGGGGGGGTCATTTGGGGTGGTTGGTTCCCTTTAATGACCTTTGGGTTTTCATTGGCTGTAAACCATAATCATCAACATTAACATAAACACTTGAGATAGAACACTCTGTTTGTAATGACCTTATATAATATATGCATTTTACTTTATGTATTTTATTACTTAAATTAATTAACTTTTTGGTGATATTCTAATTCATTGAGATGCACTTGTATATACAGTCAAGGAAAAAAATGTTGTGAAGTCTTTCTCCCAGAAAACTACTGCAATTACACATGTTTGTTATACACATGTTTATTTCATTTGAGTACCTCCTGTGTCTTTGTCTCCCCCTTTGTCTGGTCCATCTTATGTAACTGTCTCGCCCCTGGTGGGGACCACAAGGTACTCGGAACCGAGCCCTCTCGTCATCGTCTGGGGCTGCGGGATGTCAAGGTGTCGTGACCCGCCTCCGTGAGCCCCTCGTCGAGCGAGCAGTAAAATGGGAGTTATGAAAATGGGTGAAAAGAAAAATAAAATAAAAATAAAGAGTGTCGTGATGCCATCCATGGTTTGTGGCCAGATGTAGCCACCACTGTGTCGGCCCTCTGGGGATGATGGCAGTAGCAGCGTAGGAATAACAGCTCCCCAAGGGAAGAGCGGGTGCCCAGGGCACTGTGTGGATGTGTAAGTGTCAAGTCCTCTGCACCCTCAGGCAGGCTCCTGCGGCTGGCTCACGGTTCGAGCTCCGGCTCTCAAGTTCACAAACCAGTCTTACACGGTTCGGAGCTTTTTACCAAGTTTAACTTCTCCTCTCGCAGTTGTTACAGTGCAATTCAGTACAGCAGCTGCTCCGGTGTACTATCAGCAGCTGGGATGACTCGTCTGCAGCACCCACGTTCATGTACCTTTCGGGCCTCTGTTCTCTCTGTTCCGCACACTAACTACAGTCCAGCTGTCACAGGCTTTTTGTGGTCTCCCTTCCGGGTCTCCTAGCCCTAGTTCAATGGCCTTCCTTTCATTGTGGCGGAAGTTGGGTATCAGGACATGAAGACCCTGCACACCGCCAGGGTTCGTGGTTGGGGCATGCAGCTTTCCTGGCACTTCAACAGAGCCGGCACTCTGGTTCTGACCCGGGTCCCTCGGTATCCCCTCTGACTCGGACACACCTTGGACCCCCTCTATCTTCCCTAGGTTCTCAGCCTTGGAACCGGACTAACCATACGGTGGCACAGGCCGCCGGGGCCGAGTTCCTTCAGTCTGGTGGTTCTGGCTGATGAGTGTTTGCTGTTCTCCACAACTCAGAACTTAACTACTAGCTTCTCCCATGTTCACTTGGTGTTGTGCTTTCCCTTTTATTGTGTTGTTTCTCCACCCTCTCCCGGGCCCTGTCCTAACCCTCCATCTAGCTCCTCGCGCTATCCCGTGCTAGACATGAAGTAACTTAGACTTGGGATTGGGGGATGTGTCGGGTAGGTGTGTGTGTGGGGTGACTGACTTACCAGTCCCAGCTGCTGCACCATTCTGTGGCGACCGGTCCGCAGGGGTGCCACATAACTTTATTGAACAATGTGTTGGATCCTGTGTTTCTTGTGCTGATTTTTGTATTAAAAAATGATTACTTTTGCATGAGAACATTGTTTTCCTTCTATTTGTTATTGGGTACTGTAACACCTTTATGTCGGTCTTTGTTCGCACAGTGATATTGAGTGTTGTACCCCATACTGATGAGGTCCACTGTGTTCCGCTCTTATCTGGTTTCTACAGAAAAGCACACAGTACCTACAGTACAATGTGGTGGAGATTCAGGGATGTTTTCGGGTTGTTTTGCTGCCTCTGGCACTGGATGCTTTGACTGTGTGCAAAGCATCAAGAAATTTGAAGATTACCAAAGGATTTTGGGTCACAGTGTAGTCAACAATGTCTGAACTCTAGGTTTGCATTCTATGTCATGCGTCTCCAAGCAAGACAAAGATCCCAAACATACTTCAAGAATCACCCAGAAATGGATCGAAACAAACTCTGGAGAGTTCTGAAGTAGCGGCAATGAGTCTGGATCTAAGACTGCCTTTACATTAGCGTTTGGAGCGCAGCGTTTGGAGCGCAGCCAAACACTTAAACACATGCGTTCCTATGTTTAACATAGAAACGCATGTGCCTGCGTATGGCTGCGTTTGTGTTCAGATGTGCATAATTTATGCGCCCTCCGACCGCACTCCAAACGCAGCATGCAACATTTTTTTGCACGTTCGCGGGGCTTGTTCAATCTGCAAGCGCACAAAAAATGCATTGATCTCAATGGATCCGCAGTGTCCTCTGCATGACACCGCAGGAGAACGCTGCGGATCTCATTAAAATCTCTCCCAGTGGCTGCCGGTGATCAGCGGTGGCCACCGGGAGATCATGCAGAGTCACAGCTGATCTCCCGCCAGTGTCAGCGGAGAGATACAGCTCATCTGACAGCTGTTTAAATCTCCCGCGCTGACACCGAATAGGTGATGTCGGCACGGGAGATTTGAAGCAGCGATCAGATGTTTCTTATCTCTCATGCTGATATCACCCTATCCGGTGTCAGCGCGGGAGATTTAAACAGCTGTCAGATCAGCTGTATCTCACCGCTGACACCGGCGGGAGATCAGCTGTGCCGGGAGGAGGAGATCTCTGTCGCTGATCTCCTCCTCCCGGCCGCCCCCAGAGACAGCTGATTGGCTGCCGGGGCACCATAGTAATGTGAACGCATGCGGAGATTCTCCACTGCGTTCACATTATTATGGGCTGCATGCAGACACAAACGCAAGTGTGAAGGCAGCCTAAATCCTATTGAACACATGTGGAGAGATCTTAAAATTGCTGTTGAGAGAAGGTGCCTTCACATATGAAAGAGCTGGAGCAGTTTGTAAAAGAAAAGCGGTCCATAATTTCAGTTGAGAGGTGTAAGACGCTTGATGATGATTATAGGAACAATTGATTACAGTTATTTATTAGAAAAAATGTGCAACCAAATATTAAGAGACGTTATTAACAATCTTGGCTTGGAGTTTCTGCTTCTGATTATGCTCTGTAAAACTGGAGCATGATGGAAGTTATGTGCCCCTGCTATCTCATATGTAAAGTTGAAACTGAAAGACTGTTAAGGAAAGTGTTATTATTTTAACGAGAACTGGTGGTCTCTTCATTGTGTGAATCCACATCTGGTCCTGACGAGCCAAAACCAACCACCGTTGGCCTATACAGATGGGCAGCCCACACGACACAAGTCCACACACCCAGCCAGGACCATGACTTTCATGTAGTGTGCCAGGGAATCTAGAGTCAATCCCTTGCTCAATACTACTGCCCCATGCTACTCTACAGGTGAACAAGGGAAAGTGTCAGGGAGTGTTTATTTCCATAAAGTTTTTTTTGTGTGTGTTTTTCATTTTACTAGTGAGCTAGAAATGGGTGTGTTTGATAGACACCTCTCTATCACTAGCACTAGGGATTAATATTAAATTTGTTTTTGCACACTTGATAGCTGACATCAACCCCAAGCACCATTATCTGGATTGCTAAGGAACCAGGGAATAGGAAAGAGCCAAGGTGAAATGCCAGAGTTGGAGTATCTCAAGTGATGCACCATTTCCGGGGTGGCTGTGGGCTGGTATTGTGGTGCACCTGAGGGTCCAGTCACCACGGAGGTACTGCACCTCGGCTAGAGGTGTACCCCCAGCCCCAGGTAAGAGGGGGACACTACCCGGTACCAACACATCGCATGCACCATTAGGCACTCCGGACCAGAAAGGTGGGGGGACTGATCGAACTTCCATCCCTGGCTGGAGATGGGGCTAAGAGAGGGTGGTGGGTGGAACTTTAGAAAGGGGAGCTACTGAGAAGGAGTGACAGTAGGAAGAATAGGAGAAGCACATCAGGAAGTAGTGAGAAGAGTAGTAACCACGAGGAGAGAGAGAGAAAAGATTGAGAAGTAGAGGAGTCGCAGGAAAGATGTGAGAAAAGGCGTACTGGGTATTGGAGCAGGCTCATCAGGATCATCAGGGTATTGGCTCATCCCAGGACAAGGAAGACAGAAGGAGCAAGGCAGAAGCTCCAGAAAAGAAAGGGGTCCCAGAGGCACTGGAAGAGAGCAATCCATCTGTGGGGCTTGCATCCATTGCTGGTCGCAGGCAGAGGAGGGACCAGGGCCACAGAGGGTCACCAGGCCCAGACTAGTGGAGTGGACTAAGGACTCAGCTAGCGAACTGGAGGCTGCTGTATCTCCATGAGCAGCAGCCAAAGCCATGTCAGTCACTTGAAAGGTGGCTGTATGGGGCCAAAGGGGACAGAGACAACGTCACCCAGGAGGGTCCGTGTCCGCTGAGCATGAGGTGCAGGGCTGGAGGGAGAGAGCCAGCACAAGTGAGATGACCTGGAAAAGGTACACAGAATGGGGTGCTGGGTAAGTGTCTCCCAATTGACCTAAGAGTGACTAAACTCCTTGTTCCTAGGACACAGCACCCGGCTGGATGTCGCTGCTAGAGAATTGTGAGTAAACTAGTGAAACTGCATCTGCCGTGTCCTCAAATAATTCCGGCGTCTCCGGTTCTGCACTATCACTTCACCACCATCCACACATTGACTTTAATTACTGCCCCAGGTTCTCACTTCAACTATGGGGAGCGACAACATCTGGCTGCACCGTCACTGCCCCGGAGGTCTGAACTGCAGCGTCGGCTATCTCTGGCCGAGCACCGTAGGTGGTGTCACGACAATCATCCCCAAAACCCTATTCCTCTAACTTTTATAGACACCGCCAGGGTTACGGAGCCGGGTCTCGACCCCCGTGACTCCCCAGCAAGACTGTTGCCCGGTCAGAGTACCCCACGGCCCTGGGGGGCGTGTCAGTATTTTTAGACTGTAAAGGGCTCAATAACCATGGGCCTTCCCAGCTTGATAATATCAGCTCACAGCTGTCTTCTTTATCTTTGTTGGTTATCAAAAATGGGGAGCTCATATCATATTTTTCATTGATTTATTTATTAATAGAAAGCTGGACAATAAGCTCCACATGCAGGGTTGGACTGGGGTGCCTAAGGCCCACCAGTGGAATCGACTCTAGGGGCCCACACTATAGCGACCATAATACTTGGTCGGGCTCCTTTGCAATGAATTACTGCATCAATGCGGCGTGGCATGGAGGCGATCAGGCTCTGGGAATGCTGAGATGTTATGGAAGATCAGGTTGCTATAATAGCAGCCCTCAGCTTGTCTGCATTGTTGTGTCTGGTTTCTTTCATTTTCCTCTTGACAATATCCCATAGATTCTCTATGGAGTTTAGGACAGGTGACTTTGTTGGCCAATCAAGCACAGTTGTACAGTGGTTATTAAACCAGGTATTGGTACTTTTGGCAGTGTAGACAGATGCAAAGTCCTGCTGGAAAATGAAAAAATGGTGCCCCAGTAGTCTGGTCGCCACAAAGGGGTACTGCACCCAATCCATGGGTGTGGTGACCCTGTCCTCAGTAAACGGTATAGTAAGTCCGGACACCCACCAACACACTCAACACACCCGGGGACGGCGGGCGGACCCTGCAGGGGAAGGACCCAGGCAGTCAGCGGGATGGCATGAGGAAAGATGGAGGGTGGTAAGTTAGGAAGGAAGCAGTCAGGAAGTAGGAGAAGAGACCAAAGGGAAACACAACAGGAAGTGGGAGGTCAGTAGGAGAGAAAGCTGGCAGAGTAAGCAGGAGGGAAGGACCGGAGGACTTGAGCGGAAATGTGGCTCGTCCCGGGTCCCAAAACAGGTTGCAGAGAGAAAGAGGGAGCCCTAGGGGCACGGGAAGTAAGTGATCCACCCGTGCGCCCGAATCTGAAGTGACAGCGGAGGGGCAGGTTGCAGATCAGGGGACCGGCCCTGAAGGTGCCGAACAGAATCCATACTCCAACCACGGAACCTGAGGCGACAAGGAGCTGTGTCCCACTCCTGGCACATCCGCTGAGAAGGCAGCTGTACTAGGGTCAGGGGACACGGCCGGTCGCCCGACAGGACCTGTGGCTGCTGGATCGGGGCACTGTTAGCTGATGCGCGAGCAGGAGTTTGGCGAGCAGGCAGCGCTGAGAAAGGCAGCAACCAGAGGAAGGAACATAAAGGGAGTCTCCTGGATGAGCTATACCGGTTGTTGAGGACTATCTGAACCACAATCATACCAGAGCTGTATCTTGTGGTGCCAGCAGAGATTAGTAAACCGGGATTGGAAATCAGAACTGTGTGTGAGACTTTTCTTTCCCGCCTGAGGAGTGGTAGACTGCTGATAAGCCTCGCAGGCCGCAGGGCTCTGCATATGAACTGCTCCGATCCTTCCCTACAGCCAGATCAGCCCCGCTGGTCCTCCACCACTAATACCTTCCCCAACAGCGCATGCCCTGGGGAACTGCTCCATCTGTGCGGAGCGAAACCATCACAGCTGCCATTCCATCATTCCCAGAGGTCCCAGACTGCAGCAGCGGCTACCAATAGTTGCATACCATGGGTGGCATCATGACAAACCAATTTTGATCAAAATAATGTCACCAAATACCCTATTTTTACTTTATTTGCAGTCATTGCAAACTAAAGTATGGCCTGTCTTATAAGAGGTGGACATTATATTATGTGTGTATAGCTCCCCATTGCTTAGTGTTCCCTATTGGGACCCAAGGCTTGCTCATTCCTTGCCATGTACACGTCACGGACATATGGTAAGGTTTTAATACTGCTAGGTAGGGACTGTCCCGATGGGGTCACCTTGTCACGGTAGGATGGCTTAAGTATTTTTTTTTATCAAAGTAATGTCATCAAGCACCCTATCTTTACCTTCATGCACTAGGCATTTTATTTATTCATTTACTTTAGGGGATTTGCTCATATTTTTTTTCTTGTATTTTGCTATTTTGAGGCCTGTGTGAACATACACCTACTGCTTGGTTACATTTCAGTTCCAGTTCAGGTTTTGGTCCTTATTTTTATGAAACACAAATATCCAAGTTTAGACAACATGATAAGTATATGCTAGCCATTTGTTCAGTGTCAAAAGTTTTGGTCATCGTTCAGTGGTAGATCTATTCAAAATGTCAAATATCCCATAATAATTAAATTACCATTTCATAACAAGTGATTTCTTCTGGATTTTTCGGATGTAATACTAACATTATGCAGGACATTTTTCTCTATTGCTCACATCGAAAATGACAAATCGTAATATGAGACCCGAGGAAGATGAATGGGCTGTTCCATTGTTTCCAGTCTGTGGACTGGTGTTGGTTGTAGAGGTGACATTTATTATTAAATCTTCACACAATATATGACTGATTGTATAAAATGAACTTGCTTCTAGTTTCATGTTTCATCATGTAAACTCAGACTTGACTTCCCCTTTTTTAGTTCAGGATGTGAGGAGTGGTGGTTACATAACTTGGTGCTTTCTATTTTCCACTCTAGATGTTTAGAGCATGTGGATGAGTTCAACCGAAAAAGATTTTCGTTCCAGACTATGGAGCAATACTTAAGAGCAGCACCCCAGAATGCTAAGGGATCACATTGTAATTCAAACATTATACTGAAGACTTTCAATGTTGAAATCTCAACAGACAAAAATCTCAACAAATGTTGTATTTTCTACTGCTTATAAAACATTTTAACCTTTCTGCTTCACTGTATTTCAATATTCTGAAAGATTGGGATATTAAGATTGAAGGCACATTGGCTTGAAACTCGCATTGCACTTGGACCAATGTTAAACAATCTATCAGGTCAGATTGTTGCATTTTTCTTCCGCTGAACTTGCATTGCAAGTCAAATGCGAGTCCAATCACAGCATGCTGCGATTGTATGCGAGTTTCACGTGCGAGAAGCCAATGAAAGTCAATTGAAAAACTAGAAAGCAAGTAAAACTCGCACCCAAACAGCATACTGTGCGAGTTTGTAGCATGGGCTTTCACATACTGGTAAAAGTTAGAATGGATAGAATAGCTAGATTGGGTTTGTTAGTCTCCCACTGTTACTTCCGGGGTCGCTTATCAAGCTACTTGTTTATTCACTGCACTGTCAGACAAACAGCCAATCACACTTGCTCACACTGTGGGAGAGCCTCTGTGATTGGCTGTTGTAGTGTAGTCAGTCTGGATTTCCACAATCTGGACAGTGATTCTGCTTGGTTACCATGCACATTAGTGCATGGCAACCAACCTGCCATCATAGGGTGTTAAATAAATACATAATTAAAAAAAATGCATGGGGCTTCGCAGCATTTTTAAGTCCAGCCCGATGAAAGCAGACAGCTGCGAGCTGCCACCCTTAGCTGCCTAATTTACCCTTGGCTGGCAAAAAAAAATGTGTGGGCTCCGCCCTATTCTTAATTGACAGCCAAGGTAATACTAGGCAGATGAGGGCTGGTATTCTAAGCGGGGTGAGGGCCCATTATTTTAGGCCGCCCACGCTAAAAAATAGCAGCCCGCAGTCGCCCCTGAAAATGGTGCATTTATAATAAGCACCATTTCCAGGCGCCTTACCTGGCTCTTCCAGCGGCCCTGGTGGCGGGTGGCACGCTGGGTAATAAGGGGTTAATACCAGCTTTGTTTTACCAGCTGGTATTAGGCCCGAGATTCTTAATGTCAGGCCAAGTTTGACCCGGCCACTAAGAGACTCCAATAAAGGGTTAAAAAAAAAAGACACCTCACAGAGTAAAAAATCTTTATTAGAAATAAAGAGACAGACACGTTTAGGACTCCATCTGTATTACCCCCACGCGGCCCTCCAACGATCCTGGTGATCTATCTTCACTCTTTTGTCTTCTGTCTTCTCCTTCAAATGATGCCTGTCTGCTACATCACACAGCAGGGACGGAAGTCTGCTCCCCGTACTGTGTTATCAGTGAATGAGACTGTGTGTTAAGTGGTGATGTCACCAGTGACCGCGTTGCTATAGTAACCAAGTAAGTGGTTACTATAGCAACGCTGAGCAGCGATGAATAAGCCGACTCATACACAAACCGCAGGAGTTACCTCCCTGCTTACCGATAGCAGCGCCGATAAGCAGGAAGTTAACTTTGCTGAGACCACGGCTGCAGTATGAGCGGCACATAGAACAGCCACGGCCACAGCAGAGTTAACTCCCTGCTTACTGGCATTCTGTGACCGCGGCTGCTCTATGTGCCGCTCATGCTGCAGCCGCGGTCACAATAGATTTAACTCCCTGCTTACTGGTGCTGCTGTTTATCAGTAAGCAGGGAGGTAACTCCTGTGGCTTGTGTATGAGTCGGCTCATTCATAAGCTGTCGTGATTTCGTCACTGCTAAGTGTTGCTATAGTAACCACTTATTTGGTTACTATAGCAACGGGGTTAGCAGGGTCAACGGTGATATCACCATTTAACACCCACAGTCTCATTCACTGATCACACAGCACGGGGAGCAGACATCCGCCATCTGCTGTGTGATGTGGCAGAAAAGCATCATTTGAAGGCTAAGACAGAAGACAGAACACCAGGATCATTGGAGGGCTGCGTGGGGTTCATACAGATGGAGTTCCTAAGCCTGTCTGTCTCTATATTTTTAATAAAGATTTTTTACTCTGTGTAGTGTCTTTTTTTAACCCTTTATTGGAGATTCTTAGTGGCCGGGTCAAACTTAGCCTGACATTAAGAATCTCGGGCTTAATACCAGCTGGTAAAACAAAGCTGGTATTAACCCCTTATTACCCAGCATGCCATCCGCCACCAGGGTTGCTGGAAGAGCATGGTAAGGCGCCTGGAAATGGCTCTTCTTACAAATGCGCCATTTTCAGGGGCGACTGTGGGCTGTTATTCTTTAGCATGGGGGGCCCTAAAATAATGGGCACTCACCCCGCTTAGAATACCAGCCCTCAACTGCATAGTTTTACCTTGGCTGACAATTAAAAATAGGGCAGAGCTCACGCATGTGCACACAGCCTGGAGTAATCTTTTACCAGCCATTACAATGGGAAAATAATTATAAATAGAGTGCACGCTGTGCTGTTTGTGGGTTTATTTCCATTTATAAAAGAAGCAACATATGGCAATGTGCCCATGACTACTTTTTCAGGCGGAATCTGTATGGAATCCGACAAAAAATGACCCAAGAAAGCGCACCGTAACATCAACAAAACGCACAGCAATGTCAAAATGAAATTTCTGTGTTCCTATTCCATCATATATCACATCTTTTAACCACTTCAGGGTTTGGAAACCTTGAAGCAGTTAAAAAAGTGACTTGTCCTTTGTGAAAGTAAAGAGTTCAGCACGCTGCAAGAACAGTAAAGCCACAGACAAAGCTTCTTCAAGAACATGACCTCCTGCATTATCTTGAAGTGACACCACTGTCGCCGGTGCTGAAACTGCAGAGGACGCAGAAGGCTACGAAAAGCATTATTGTAGGAGCCGCAGATGAAATGTAGAATCATTTTAGATGAGGCCATTGAGGTTACTTTACAAGGGACATAGTGGCGTAGTGGGAAGCTTTATGTAGCAATGAGGGACATTATGGGGTAATGGGGAACTTTATGGGGCAGTGAGGGACATGATGAGGCAATAGAAATTTTATGGAGCTATGTGGGACATTTTGGGGCAATGAGGGACATTATGTAGGAAATTAGGACTTTATGGAGCAATGGGGGACTTTATAGGAAAATGAGGGACATTATGGAGCAATGGGGGACTTTATGGACAGTCTGTTGATACTTTTCATTTTAACCTCCCTGGCGTTATCAATAGGTCAGGAATTTGTGCTAAAAGCG
>JARQOC010000001.1:94164080-94200234 GCA_033576535.1 Allobates femoralis
CCCAGGCTTTTTTCAGTTGAGAAGACTTCTGCAAAAGAAGGCCTCTCAGCACCACCTTATGAGACTCCCAGAGTGTGTCATCAGAAACCTCTCCATTGTCATTTAGAGTAAAGTATTCTGTCAGGATTTGTGCTACCAAAGACGAGACGTGTCGGTCAGACAAAAGACCCACATTTAACCTCCAAGAACGCATTTAGTTTCGCCGTCCTCCAAGCCTGACCTCCAAAGATGCCGGTGCATGATCCGACCAAGTGATCAGATCCACCTCCACACAGGCCGCAAGGGTGTCATCATGTACCAAAAAAGTCAATTCTAGAGTATGACCAATGCCTGTGGGAGTAGAAAGAGTAATCTCTCTCCGTTGCATGTAAATAGCGCCAGACAGCATGGAGGTGGAACTCTTGGCATAAAGAGCCTAACTCTTTACCCCTCCGTGTGATGGGGGAAGAGCAATCCAAATGACGATTCAGAACTACATTGAAGTCGCCACAGAGGCGTTTCATCCCCTGCGCCTCCCCATGTACTTTCCTAAAGAATGACCGTAAGAAACGGATTTGGGCCTCATTAGGTGCATAAACATTAGCTATAGTCATAACAGTCCCAGCAATGCAACAAATCTGAATTACATAACGGCCCGCGCGGGTATGAAATTAATCTAATCAGTTGAAACTGAATGGAATTTTTAACCAAGATACAGACTCCGGCCTTTTTCTCAGAGTGATTGGCAAAGTCCGATTGAGGAAATTGCTTATGTCGAATCCTGACATTGTCTCCCTCTAATAGGTGAGTTTCTTGAATGCACAATATGTCCGCTTTAGAACAGCTTGCCTCTTTCCACAAAAACAAACGTTTAAATGGGGAATTTAACCCCTTAACATTAAGAGTGACCAAACACAGACTCAATACACCTCTAAAGTTTACAAACACAGAAGTAGGCTCATAGTCGGGAACAAAGAATCAGATGACAAATAGGGCAGGAGAGAAGGCGGAATAGTGGGGAAGGAGTGGCAAGATAACAATAAAAAAAAAAAGAGAAAAAGGGGGAGGGAAAGAAAAGAGAAGAAAGAAAGAGGGGGGAAAAAAGGACAGCACAAACACATATGGAAACCAAAAGATTAAGATGGAAGACCGTCTAAGGTTGTGGGGGAAACAGTCCCTTCCGCACCACAGCGTGGGAGGGAGGACGACCAGTCCAGATTAATTAGTGATCAACAAGGTCTTAGCTCCATATGAGCTAAATCTCACACAGAAAAGACCACTACGGAACCTCAGGAGCTAAGTCAAAGCAGAGCCTTTAAAGTAGCATCAACAGGGGCTTCAGCCGTTTTTTTCCTCATCAGGATGGACAGCACCTTTATCCGCATGGGATTCTGAACGAGGTGAAGAAGAGTTGCTAGTACGAATGAAGTTCCATTCCTTAAGCGCCTTCCCGAGTCTAGAAGGTGAAGAAAAAGACTGCCTGGAACCTTTATATCGTAAATTAATCCGAACCGGAGAACCCCAGTTGTATTGGATACCCTTAATCCCTTAGGACTTGACAGTAGGGAGCAAATTCGCGTCTCCTAGCCAGGGTACCAGGCGACAGGTCTAGGTAGACAGGTTCTTAAAGACCTCTGTAAGCTGTGGCTTATGCCGCATGGCCTGCAGCAGCAAGTCCTTAGGCTTCGGAGAAGAAAAGCATACCAAGATGTCCCTGGGGATATCTTTACGCAAATGCGTAAGCTGGGGTAGTCTGTAGACTTTATCAATGGATAGGTCTGCTAAGGGAACCTCAGGGAGAGCGGACTGCAGGAATTAAGTGATTGTGGGCTGAATATCACCCTCCTTCACATCCTCAGCTAAGCCTCTGACTTTTACATTCCTTCAGCGAAGTTTATCTTCAAGATCCCATATTTTGGAGTGTAGGGATTGTACATCAGAGTCCGTCACAGCATAATCATCTGCTAATTGGTTGTGTGCAGACACATATTCCACCATCTTATGCTCCAGATGGTGAGTCCTCTCTCCTATTGCCGCCATATCCTCTCTAAGTTCCCCCAACAGCCCCCTCATGTCATCATGCGAGGACTTGCGAAGTGAGCCCAGCAGGCTCTGCAGGCATTTCTGGGTTACAGGGGCTTTCTCCTCTGCCCTCTCATTAAGTCCCTCTGAGTTGCAGGAGGCGCGAGAAGAGTGTCCTGGCGTCTCTGCCGCCGGCGCCATGTTGGAGGAGAGCGTGGGCGGCCGGTCTACAGAGAAGAAGTCAGTTATTTTCTGTGATGGTTCCCTGCGGCGGGAGGAGGCTCTCGGCATTGCAGAACCCGACTGCAGGTAAGGGTATGTGCACATTAGACGTTTTCTGGGCTGCTTTGTCCCGGTTTCCGTCGGCGTTTTCCGCGCCGTTTTATGTTAATTTATGTTAATCCTAACCAGCGGTTGGATTAACATGCTAGTCAATGGATTTTAGAAAACTCTGTCTTCACTAGAACGGTTTTCTGCTGGTCGTTTTCAGTCAAAACTGAGTTTTCTCAGTCAAAACTGAGTTTTTCCACCGGTTTTCCAAAAATAGAGCAAGTGACTTCTTTCCACCGTTTTTCCAGCGGTTTCAGCTGATCAAGTGCACAAAAAACTCAGTTTTCCAAACCGCCGAGAAAACCGCCGAGAAAAACGCTGTAAAACCGGGCGGAAAACGAGCAAAAAACGAGGGACACTGCTGAGCACAGAAAACTCAGTTTCTGCTAAAAAAACCCAGGTTTTTGGACGGTCTGCAGAGATGCACAAACGTCAGATGTGCACATAGCCTAATAGTCAAGTCGTGAGGCAGTGGAGAAGCTCACAGGAGCCGATAATCACCGTTAAAAGGGCACTGCCTGAGGAGCTCCTTCACTATGCGTCCTGTTTTATCGGTTTCAGGGCACACCCCCTCTACTTTAATTTTCTGATATTAATGACCTTTGGGTTTTCATCAACATTAACAGAAATAAACACTTGAGATAGAACACTCTGTTTGTAATGACCTTATATAATATATGCATTTTACTTTATGTATTTTATTACTTAAATTAATTAACTTTTTGGTGATATTCTAATTCATTGAGATGCCCTTGTATATACAGTCAAGGAAAAAAATGTTGTGAAGTCTTTCTCCCAGAAAACTACTGCAATTACACATGTTTTGTTATACACATGTTTATTTCATTTGAGTACCTCCTGTGTCTTTGTCTCCCCCTTTGTCTGGTCCATCTTATGTAACTGTCTCGCCCCTGGCGGGGACCACAAGGTACTCGGAACCGAGCCCTCTCGTCATCGTCTGGGGCTGCGGGATGTCAAGGTGTCGTGACCCGCCTCCGTGAGTTATGAAAATGGGTGAAAACAAAAATAAAATAAAAATAAAGAGTGTCGTGATGCCATCCATGGTTTGTGGCCAGATGTAGCCACCACTGTGTCGGCCCTCTGGGGATGATGGCAGTAGCAGCGTAGGAATAACAGCTCTCCAAGGGAAGAGCGGGTGCCCAGGGCACTGTGTGGATGTGTAAGTGTAAAGTCCTCTGCACCCTCAGGCAGGCTCCTGCGGCTGGCTCACGGTTCAAGCTCCGGCTCTCAAGTTCACAAACCAGTCTTACACGGTTCGGAGCTTTTTACCAAGTTTAACTTCTCCTCTCGCAGTTGTTACAGTGCAATTCAGTACAGCAGCTGCTACGGTGTGCTATCAGCAGCTGGGATGACTCGTCTGCAGCACCCACGTTCATGTACCTTTCGGACCTCTGTTCTCTCTGTTCCGCACACTAACTACAGTCCAGCTGTCACAGGCTTTTTGTGGTCTCCCTTCCTGGTCTCCTAGCCCTAGTTCAATGGCCTTCCTTTCATTGTGGCGGAAGTTGGGTATCACGACATGAAGACCCTGCACACCGCCGGGGTTCGTGGTTGGGGCATGCAACTTTCCTGGCACTTCAACAGAGCCGGCACTCTGGTTCTGACCCGGGTCCCTCGGTATCCCCTCTGACTCGGACACACCTTGGACCCCCTCTATCTTCCCTAGGTTCTCAGCCTTGGAACCGGACTAACCATACGGTGGCACAGGCCGCCGGGGCCGAGTTCTTTCAGTCTGGTGGTTCTGGCTGATGAGTGTCTGCTGTTCTCCACAACTCAGAACTTAACTACTAGCTTCTCCCATGTTCACTTGGTGTTGTGTTTTCCCTTTTATTGTGTTGTTTCTCCACCCTCTCCCCGGCCCTGTCCTAACCCTCCACCTAGCTCCTCCCGCTATCCCGTGCTAGACATGAAGTAACTTAGACTTGGGATTGGGGGATGTGTCGGGTGGGTGTGTGTGTGGGGTGACTGACTTACCAGTCCCAGCTGCTGCGCCATTCTGTGGAAAGAGTGAGAAGTAGAGGAGTCGCAGGAAAGATGTGAGAAAAGGCGTACTGGGTATTGGAGCAGGCTCATCAGGATCATCAGGGTATTGGCTCATCCCAGGACAGGGAAGACAGAAGGAGCAAGGCAGAAGCTCCAGAAAAGAAAGGGGTCCCAGAGGCACTGGAAGAGAGCAATCCATCTGTGGGGCTCGCATCCATTGCTCGTCGCAGGCAGAGGAGGGACCAGGGCCACAGAGGGTCACCAGGCCCAGACTAGTGGAGTGGACTAAGGACTCAGCTAGCGAACTGGAGGCTGTTGTATCTCCAGGAGCAGCAGCCAAAGCCATGTCAGTCACTTGAAAGGTGGCTGTATGGGGCCAAAGGGGACAGAGACAACGTCACCCAGGAGGGTCCGTGTCCGCTGAGCATGAGGTGCAGGGCTGGAGGGAGAGAGCCAGCACAAGTGAGATGACCTGGAAAAGGTACACAGAATGGGGTGCTGGGTAAGTGTCTCCCAATTGACCTAAGAGTGACTAAACTCCTTGTTCCTAGGACACAGCACCTGGCTGGATGTCGCTGCTAGAGAATTGTGAGTAAACTAGTGAAGCTGCATCTGTCGTGTCCTCAAATAATTCCGGCGTCTCCTGTTCTGCACTATCACTTCACCACCATCCACACATTGACTATAATTACTGCCCCAGGGTCTCACTTCAACTATGGGGAGCGACAACATCTGGCTGCATCGTCACTGCCCCGGAGGTCTGAACTGCAGCGTTGGCTATCTCTGGCCGAGCACCGTAGGTGGTGTCACGACAATCATCCCCAAAACCCTATTCCTCTAACTTTTATAGACACCGCCAGGGTTACGGAGCCGGGTCTCGACCCCCGTGACTCAACAGCAAGACTGTTGCCCGGTCAGAGTACCCCATGGCCCTGGGGGGCGTGTCAGTATTTTTAGACTGTAAAGGGCTCAATAACCATGGGCCTTCCCAGCTTGATAATATCAGCTCACAGCTGTCTTCTTTATCTTTGTTGGTTATCAAAAATGGGGAGCTCATATCATATTTTTCATTGATTTATTTATTAATAGAAAGCTGGACAATAAGCTCCACATGCAGGGTTGGACTGGGGTGCCTAGGGCCCACCAGTGGAATCGACTCTAGGGGCCCACACTATAGCGACCATAATACTTGGTCGAGCTCCTTTGCAATGAATTACTGCATCAATGCGGCGTGGCATGGAGGTGATCAGGCTCTGGGAATGCTGAGATGTTATGGAAGATCAGGTTGCTATAATAGCAGCCCTCAGCTCGTCTGCATTGTTGTGTCTGGTTTCTTTCATTTTCCTCTTAACAATATCCCATAGATTCTCTATGGGGTTTAGGACAGGTGAGTTTGTTGGCCAATCAAGCACAGTTGTACAGTGGTTATTAAACCAGGTATTGGTACTTTTGGTAGTGTAGACAGATGCAAAGTCCTGCTGGAAAATGAAAAAATGGTGCCCCAGTAGTCTGGTCGCCACAAAGGGGTACTGCACCCAATCCACGGGTGTGGTGACTCTGTCCTCAGTAAATGGTATAGTAAGTCCGGACACCCACCAACACACTCAACACACCCGGGGACGGCGGGCGGACCCTGCAGGGGAAGGACCCAGGCAGTCAGTGGGATGGCGGGAGGAAAGATGGAGGGTGGTAAGTTAGGAAGGAAGCAGTCAGGAAGTAGGAGAAGAGACCAAAGGGAAACACAACAGGAAGTGGGAGGTCACTAGGAGAGAAAGCTGGCAGAGTAAGCAGGAGGGAAGGACCGGAGGACTTGAGCGGAAATGTGGCTCGTCCCGGGTCCCGGAACAGGTTGCAGAGAGAAAGAGGGAGCCCTAGGGGCACGGGAAGTAAGTGATCCATCCGTGCGCCCGAATCTGAAGTGACAGCGGAGGGGCAGGTTGCAGATCAGGGGACCGGCCCTGAAGGTGCCGAACAGAATCCATACTCCAACCACGGAACCTGAGGCCACAAGGAGCTGTGGCCCACTCCTGGCACATCCACTGAGAAGGCAGCTGTACTAGGGTCAGGGGACACGGCCGGTCGCCCGACAGGACCTGTGGCTGCTGGATCGGGACACTGTTAGCTGATGCGCGAGCAGGAGTTTGGCGAGCAGGCAGCGCTGAGAAAGGCAGCAACCAGAGGAAGGAACATAAAGGGAGTCTCCTGGATGAGCTATACCGGTTGTTGAGGACTATCTGGACCACAATCATACCAGAGCTGTATCTTGTGGTGCCCGCAGAGATTAGTAAACCGGGATTGGAAATCAGAACTGTGTGTGAGACTTTTCTTTCCCGCCTGAGGAGTGGTAGACTGCTGATAAGCCTCGCAGGCCGCAGGGCTCTGCATGTGAACTGCTCCGATCCTTCCCTACAGCCAGATCAGCCCCGCTGGTCCTCCACCACTAATACCTACCCCAACAGCGCATGCCATGGGGAACCGCTCCATCCGTGGGGAGCGAAACCATCACAGCTGCCATTCCATCATTCCCAGAGGTCCCAGACTGCAGCAGCGGCTACCAATAGTTGCATACCATGGGTGGCATCATGACAAACCAATTTTGATCAAAATAATGTCACCAAATACCCTATTTTTACTTTATTTGCAGTCATTGCAAACTAAGGTATGGCCTGTCTTATAAGAGGTGGACATTATATTATGTGTGTATAGCTCCCCATTGCTTAGTGTTCTCTATTGGGACCCAAGGCTTGCTCATTCCTTGCCATGTACACGTCACGGACATATGGTAAGGTTTTAATACTGCTAGGTAGGGACTGTCCTGATGGGGTCACCTTGTCACGGTAGGATGGCTTAAGTATTTTTTTTTTTATCAAAATAATGTCATCAAGCACCCTATCTTTACCTTTTATGCACTAGGCATTTTATTTATTCATTTACTTTAGGGGATTTGCTCATATTTTTTTCTTGTATTTTGCTATTTTGAGGCCTGTGTGAACATACACCTACTGCTTGGTTACATTTCAGTTCCAGTTCAGGTTTTGGTCCTTTTTTTTATCAAACACAAATATCCAAGTTTAGACAACATGATAAGTATATGCTAGCCATTTGTTCAGTGTCAAAAGTTTTGGTCATCGTTCAGTGGTAGTTCTATTCAAAATGTCAAATATCCCATAATAATTAAATTACCATTTCATAACAAGTGATTTCTGGATTTTTCGGATGTAATACTAACATTATGCAGGACATTTTTCTCTATAGCTCACATCGAAAATGACAAATTGTGTCTCAGTGGTAATATGAGAGACCCGCAGAAGATGAATGGGCTGTTCCATTGTTTCCACTGTCTGTGGACTGGTGTAGGTTATAGAGGTGACATTTATTATTAAATCTTCACACAATATATCTGATTGTATAAAATGAACTTGCTTCTAGTTTCATGTTGCATCATGTAAACTCAGACTTGACTTCCCCTTTTTTAGTTCAGGATGTGAGGAGTCGTGGTTACATAACTTGGTGCTTTCTATTTTCCACTCTAGGCGTTTAGAGCATGTGGATGAGTTCAACCGAAAAAGATTTTCGTTCCAGACTATGGAGCAATACTTAAGAGCAGCACCCCAGAATGCTAAATACTTCTATACTCAATAAGGATCGAAGGGATCACATTGTAATTCAAACATTATACTGAAGACTTTCAATGTTGAAATCTCAACAGACAAAAATCTCAACAAATGTTGTATTTTCTACTGCTTATAAAACATTTTAACCTTTCTGCTTCACTGTATTTCAATATTCTGAAAGATTGGGATATTAAGATTGAAGGCACATTGGCTTGAAACTCGCATTGCACTTGGACCAATGTTAAACAATCTATCAGGTCAGATTGTTGCGTTTTTCTTCCGCTGAACTTGCATTGCAAGTCAAATGTGAGTCCAATCACAGCATGCTGCGATTGTATGCGAGTTTCACGTGTGAGAAGTCAATGAAAGTCAATGGGTGCAAGAAAAACTCGCACCCAAACAGCATACTGTGCGAGTTTGTAGCATGGGCTTTCACATACTGGTAAAAGTTAGAATGGATAGAATAGCTAGATTGGGTTTGTTAGTCTCCCACTGTTACTTCCGGGGTCGCTTATCAAGCTACTTGTGTATTCACTGCACTGTCAGACAAACAGCCAATCACACTTGCTCACACTGTGGGAGAGCCTCTGTGATTGGCTGCTGTAGTGTAGTCAGTCCGGATTTCCACAATCTGGACAGTGATTCTGCTTGGTTACCATGCACATTAGTGCATGGCAACCAATCTGCCATCATAGGGTGTTAAATAAATACATAATTTAAAAAAATGCATGGGGCTTCGCAGCATTTTTAAGTCCAGCCCGATGAAAGCAGACAGCTGTGAGCTGCCACCCTTAGCTGCCTAATTTACCCTTGGCTGGCAAAAAAAATGTGTGGGCTCCACCCTATTCTTAATTGACAGCCAAGGTAATACTAGGCAGATGAGGGCTGGTATTCTAAGCGGGGTGAGGGCCCATTATTTTAGGCTGCCCACGCTAAAAAATAGCAGCCCGCAGTCGCCCCTGAAAATGGTGCATTTATAATAAGCGCCATTTCCAGGCTCCTTACCTGGCTCTTCCAGCGGCCCTGGTGGCGGGTGGCACGCTGGGTAATAAGGGGTTAATACCAGCTTTGTTTTACCAGCTGGCATTAGACCCGAGATTCTTAATGTCAGGCCAAGTTTGACCCGGCCACTAAGAACCTCCAATAAAGGGTTTAAAAAAAAAAGACCACACAGAGTAAAAAATCTTTATTAGAAATAAAGAGACAGACACGTTTAGGACTCCATCTGTATGAACCCCACGCGGCCCTCCAACGATCCTGGTGATCTGTCTTCACTATTTTGTCTTCTGTCTTCTCCTTCAAATGATGCCTGTCTGCTACATCACACAGCAGGGACGGAAGTCTGCTCCCCGTGCTGTGTTATCAGTGAATGAGACTGTGTGTGTTAAGTGGTGATGTCACCAGTGACCGCGTTGCTATAGTAACCAAGTAAGTGGTTACTATAACAACGCTGAGCAGCGATGAATAAGCCGACTCATACACAAACCGCAGGAGTTACCTCCCTGCTTACCGATAGCAGCGCCGATAAGCAGGAAGTTAACTTTGCTGAGACCACGGCTACAATATGAGCGGCACATAGAGCAGCCACGGCCACAGCAGAGTTAACTCCCTGCTTACTGGCATGCTGTGACCGCGGCTGCTCTATGTGCCGCTCATGCTGCAGCCGCGGTCACAATAGATTTAACTCCCTGCTTACTGGTGCTGCTGTTATTAGTAAGCAGGCAGGTAACTCCTGTGGCTTGTGTATGAGTCGGCTCATTCATAAGCTGTCGTGATTTCGTCACTGCTCAGTGTTGCTATAGTAACCACTTATTTGGTTACTATAGAAACGGGGTTAGCAGGGTCAACGGTGATATCACCACTTAACACCCACAGTCTCATTCACTGATCACACAGCACGGGGAGCAGACATCCGCCATCTGCTGTGTGATGTGGCAGAAAAGCATAATTTGAAGGCGAAGACAGAAGACAGAAGACAGAACACCAGGATCATTGGAGGGCTGCGTGGGGTTCATACAGATGGAGTTCCTAAGCCTGTCTGTCTCTATAGTTTTAATAAAGATTTTTTACTCTGTGTAGTGTCTTTTTTTAACCCTTTATTGGAGATTCTTAGTGGCCGGGTCAAACTTAGCCTGACATTAAGAATCTCGGGCTTAATACCAGCTGGTAAAACAAAGCTGGTATTAACCCCTTATTACCCAGCATGCCATCCGCCACCAGGGTTGCTGGAAGAACATGGTAAGGCGCCTGGAAATGGCTCTTCTTACAAATGCGCCATTTTCAGGGGCGACTGTGGGCTGTTATTCTTTAGCATGGGGGGCCCTAAAATAATGGGCACTCAACCAGCTTAGAATACCAGCCCTCAACTGCATAGTTTTACCTTGGCTGACAATTAAAAATAGGGCAGAGCTCACGCATGTGCACACAGCCTGGAGTAATCTTTTACCAGTCATTACAATGGGAAAATAATTATAAATAGAGTGCACGCTGTGCTGTTTGTGGGTTTATTTCCATTTATAAAAGAAGCAACATATGGCAATGTGCCCATGACTACTTTTTCAGGCAGAATCTGTATGGAATCCGACAAAAAATGACCCAAGAAAGCGCACCGTAACATCAACAAAACGCACAGCAATGTCAAAATGAAATTTCTGTGTTCCTATTCCATCATATATCACATCTTTTAACCACTTCAGGGTTTGGAAACCTTGAAGCAGTTAAAAAAGTGACTTGTCCTTTGTGAAAGTAAAGAGTTCAGCACACTGCAAGAACAGTAAAGCCACAGACAAAGCTTCTTCAAGAACATGACCTCCTGCATTATCTTGAAGTGACACCACTGTCGCCGGTGCTGAAACTGCAGAGGACGCAGAAGGCTACGAAAAGCATTATTGCAGGAGCTGCAGATGAAATGTAGAATCATTTTAGATGAGGCCATTGAGGTTACTTTAGAAGGGACATAGTGGGGTAGTGGGAAGCTTTATGTAGCAATGAGGGACATTATGGGGTAATAGGGAACTTTATGGGGCAGTGAGGGACATGATGAGGCAATAGAAATTTTATGGAGCTATGTGGGACATTTTGGGGTAATGAGGAACATTATGTAGGAAATTAGGACTTTATGGAGCAATGGGGGACTTTATAGGAAAATGAGGGACATTATGGAGCAATGGGGGACTTTATGGGAAATGAGGTACATTATGGGGCAATGGGGGACATTATGGACAGTCTGTTGATACTTTTCATTTTAAAGGGCACCATGTCAGGAAATGCTGCTGAAGGAGAAGAGGGAAATCTGGAGAGAAAAGCAGTGGGAGTGAAATCTCATCATGTCGTCTGCACTACATGGAGACAAAAAAGGGACAGGAACAACTTAAATCAGGGAAGATGTTGTCTATAAGGTATCTGTCATGCCCTTGACCGCGCGGGCCAGTCTTTCATGGACACACTCCTGCAGTATTCTGCACTAGGAAGATCTTTGCCCTGCATTCTGGTTTATACTAACACCTCAGTCTCCACAGAATGCTCTGATGGCAAATTGTTATCTTGGATCTCTCTGGATGCTTTGGATTCCATCTCTGGCTGGCCAAGCGTCTCCTGAAGTGCACAGGAGTGTCCAGATTCCTATATCAGCAGGATCCACCTCTCCAGGATTGTACGGAGCTCCCTGGATTCATCCCACCGACAGAGCCAGTGTTCCATTGTCTCTTCCTCTCTTCTGTTCGGTCTGTATGGGTCACCCCTCTGGTCTGGGATTTGCATCATTTAGACCTCCTGGTGCTGTACTGGGTGTATACAGAGTGTGTACAGGGGTTCTGTCACCGATGCTCCGCTACAAGAGTTCGGTGTCATGATCCAGAGGGTCCTCCCCTCAGACACCTTTCTGTTTGTTAACCTTCCTTTAATAAATATCCTTGGTTTTACTGAAGTCACTCTCCAGTCTCTTGCTGTATCGAGTATTCATCTACCACTGCTCCACCAGTGGTCCTATGAGTCCACTTAACATCCCCACACTATTCGGGCATAACAGTACCTGCATGCAAATGTTTATTTGTGATACCAACTAATTTTCATTAGTACTGTAGATCCTGTATGGTACAAAGGATTCAACTACAATGTGAACATAGCATGGACATAAGGATTATGGCAGCGGCGCAAAATTTAAATAAAGGGGAGGAAAGCAGCCTCGGGAGTAATAGATAAAGAAGACCCGACCCACAAAGTATCACATTAACAATGCAACTTAAAAAAAGACCACAGAGTTTACACCAAAATGTGGTGTTGGGTAAGGACACACTAGCGTGGAAAACGAACTAGTGCAATGCGAGAAAATCTCGCATTGCCCTAGGATCAATGTTATTTAATGACTCAGAACAGATCTGTGTGTGTCGGACGCTTTTTTCTCATCCAGAATCTGGATAAGGAAAAAGTTGCAACATGCTGTGACAGTATGCGAGTCACGCATGAGACTCGTCAATGCAAGTCAATTAGTCCAGCAAAATCACAAACAGCATACTGACAGCACACGGGCCATCCGAGAGGCATCCGTTTTTTTCACTGACATTATCATTCTGTAGCTCAGACAACTGTAAAATGTTCCTGTAAATTATTATACAGTTAATAGCTGCTGAGAAAAAAAAAAGGATTGCATATGGACAGCACCCGGATGCCATACGGATCAAAAATGGACGACACCCATCCAACTCTCCTGGATAAGAATCGGACAGTTTTTCTTCACGCCAGTGTTTCCACCCTTACAGAATGGTTTTTGCACAATAAATACATTTCATTTTCAGAAAATGCTTCAATAAAGCATTATTGAGCGTGGAAGAGGAACCATACATAAAGTTATGCACCCGCTATCTACTGTACATACAGTGCCATTGGGAAAGTATTTGGCTTCCTTGAACTTTTTCAACCTTGTGCCACATTTCAGGCTTCAAACATAAAGATATAGATTTTAATTTTTATGTGAAGAATCAACAACAAGTGGGACACAATCGTGAAGTGGAACAAAATTTCTGAGATATTGTAAACTTTTTTTAACAAATAAAAAACTGAAAGGTGGGGTGAGTCGGACAGGGTGGGGTACTCGGATACCGGGATGAGTGGGTGGCTGAACGGGGATCACGGGTGGTTGATTTCCCGGTTACGTGCCCTAACCGTCATTGTGTGTGGGGGGGGGGTTAAGAAGAATGGTGGTAAAAATGGTTTAAAGATAATTTTGTCGTGACGCCACCAGTGGATCCTTTTAATGTTGATACCAGCCCTTCAGGCCAGCTGCTGAGGAGATGGGATGCAGCTTAGGATAGTACAGCTCCCCACAGGTGGAGCTTTACCTCAGGGCAGCAGGGATGGATGAGGGGAGTCGTTCTTACCCCTCTGATGATGCAGAAGCCCTCTGGACGCCGGCGGAAAGGAGGACAGACACCGTTTCAACTCCAAACGTCACTTTACTGGTACAGTTACAGACTGGTTCAACGGGAACGTAGCCACAGGTTTCGGGTTGCCTTATAGAGTCTGTTGGTGTATCTTCTTTTATGGCTTTCGGGTCCCAGCCTTTCCTTACACTGCCCTTAACCAACTTTGCAGAGCTCCTCGCCAGTCCCCTGGTCTGTTACTGGTAGACACGGCTTGTTCCTTACCAGTTTGGACGGGAGCGACAAAAAACAAATCCTCCCGCCACCGGAATTTGGCCCGTTATCTAGAGTGTCCTAGACCTGTTTTGGGACTGAGGTGGAGGTACGTCCTTGTGGCACTACGGCTCCCTTATTCCGGTCCCGCAGTCGTACATTTTGCAGTGAGGGATAGACCGCTCACTGCCTCGGCTCCAGAATGCCGGTTGCTGTCCCCAGACGTTTCCAGCCGGCTCCAACCGATCCTGGATCGTCTCCTTCTATTCTGGGTCACACTATTGAAGATGGGTGCCCTCCTGTCAGAGATGCTGTCAGGCGCGTCCTCTCTGGCTGCCATCCCAGCACTAACTCACTAAATTCTCTCTCAAGTCTCCCGCTCTAACAGAGGCTCCACCCCCTTTTGGACCTACTGAATAATCAGTACCCTACTCTAAGGTGGCCTAGTGTTGTGTGTAAAAGACAGACTCTATAAAGGAGAACCCCAAACACGTAACTACGGAGGCACCACACCTGCTGTTTGGGATGCAGTACTTCCCTGTGGCGCCTAGCCATAGGGCGCCACAGGGGCATGCAATATTATTCGGCCCCCTTACTTTCAGTGCAGCAAACTCACTCCAGAAGTTCATTGAGGGTCTCTGAATGTTCCAATGTTGTCCTAAATGACTGGTAATGATAAATAGAATCCACCTGTGTGTAATCAAGTCTCCGTATAAATGCACCTGCTCTGTGATAGACTCAGGGTTCTGTTTCAGAGAGCATCATGAAGACCAAGTTACACACCAGGCAGGTCCGAGAAACTGTTGTGGTGAAGTTTAAAGCCGGATTTGGATACAAAAATATTTCCCAAGTTGTAAACATCTCAAGGAGCACTGTGCAAGCGATCATATTGAAATGGAAGAAGTATCAGACCACTGCAAATCTACCATCCCTCTAAACTTTCATCTCGGACAAGGAGAAGACTGAACAGAGATGCAGCCAAAAGGCCCATGATCACTCTGGAGGAACTGCAGATATCTACAGCTGAGGTGGGAATGTCTGTCCATAGGACAACAATCAGTCGTACAATGCACAAATCTGGACTTTATGGAAGAGTGGCAAGAAGAAAGCCATTAAAGATATCCATAAAAAGTCTCATTTAAAGTCTGCCACAAGCCACCTGGGAGACACCAAACATGTGGAATAAGGTGCTCTGGTCAGATAAAACCAAAATCTAACTTTTTGGCCACAATGCAAAATGATATTTTTGGCGTAAAAGCAACACAGCTCATCACCCTCAAAACATCATCCCCACTGTCAAACATGGTGGTGGCAGCATCATGGTTTGGGCCTGCTTTTCTTCAGCAGGGACAGGGAAGATAGTTACAATTGATGGGAAGATGGACGGAGACAAATACAGGACCATTTTGGAAGAAAACCTGTTGAAGTTGTTGGACCCACAAGGGTCTGGGTACTCAGGTCTCAGGTGGTTGAATGCAGGGATGTCACGGGTGGTCAGTGCCTGAGTCTGTGCCCTTGAGGTGACAATAAAATTGGGGTTACTTACAGGTATAAAAGTTTATAGAAGTCGTGACGCCACCTGTAGATCTGGTGATGGCACCAGCGCTGCTGGGACCTCTGGGGTGATGGGCGGCAGCAAGGTGTTTTGGCTCTCTACAGGTGGAGCAGGGTCCCCGGGGCTGGTAAGGGTAGAATGGTGGAATAGGGTAGCACAGTCGTTGCAGTGTGGAACAGGCTGGAAGGATGGACACACACAAGAAAGTCTTTTTCTGTACCATATACTGGTGGTTTTGCAGGTACATTTCCAGGGTTGAAGGGTGCACTTTGGGATTTCCACACCGAGTGGGCTAAAGGCCTCCTTGTCCTATCCCCTTGTCCTGAAGTCTGGTGTGTGTGAAACCAGACCTGATCTCTCTTCTCTCTCACACCCGTGTTACTGCACTGAGTGCTCTCGCTTGGCTACCGCTATCTCTCTGCGGCTCCTGGCTCTCAAATGGTGAGTGCTGCGGGGGTCCGGAAAGCTAAGCCTCCACGGTGTACTGGGATTCTCTGCTGGGCTAATCTCTCCCTTGCACACTCGGACTCCAGTGACTGGTGTTCTCTCGGGGTGAGCCGGTATGACTCCTCTGCCCCAAATGTACTGTTCCTCGCCTCTGCCTTTGGTCCTCACTCTCTGGACCCTCACACTAGCTCTGGCGGTGTACAGGTTTCGGGCCTAGCACGGCTCCGGTAACCAGTTTTGCTCACTAGGCACTGAGCTAAACTTCACAGTTCTCCTAGCGACTGCACACTCTGGCTAACTCTGCCCCCAGCACCTGTATTTATAGGGGATCTAGCTTAACAGCAACCAGTGGAGCTCCCCCTACAGGCCTGGAGTGGAAGGTGTTGTGTGTAAGTGGGTACTAGATATGGAAATCCCTTAGTGTACTAGTTGGTTCTATGGCTTACCTGGCACAGGGCGCCACAGAGTCTGCAAAAGACCAGTGACTGGGACAGAGATTTATCTTGCAACAAGACAATGATCTCAAACATAAAGCAAATTCTACAATGGAATGGTTCAAAAATAAAATTATCCAGGTGTTAGAATGGCCAAGTCACAGTCCAGACCTGAATCCAATGGAGAATCTGTGGAAAGAGCTGAAAACTGCTGTTCACAAACGCTCTCCATCCAACCTCACTGAGCTCCAGCTGTTTTGCAAGGAAGAATGGGCAAGAAATTCAGTCTCTCGATGTGCAAAACTGATAGAGACATACCCCAAGTGAGTTGCAGCTGTAATCGCAGCAAACGGTGGCACTACAAAGTATTAACTCAAGGGGGGCGAATAATATTGCACATCTCACTTTTCAGTTTTTTATTTATTAAAAAAGTTTAAAATATCCAATAAATTTCATTCCACGTCACGATTGTGTCCCACTTGTTGTTGATTCTTCTAAATAAAAAATTGAATTTATATCTTTATGTATGAAGCCGGAAATGTGGCAAAAGTTTGAAAAGTTCAAGGGGGCCAAATACTTTCACAAGGCACTGTAGTTGCTGTTTAGTGGCTGTTCAGCAAAACACTGTCTTTAAAGAACTGGTAGTTTCCCTCACTGAGTGGTACAACATCTAGTCCTGGCCAGCCAAAACCATTGGCATCATCCAGCCTGCAAGAAGGTAACGCCCCCATTATACAAATCCACGCATCCAGCCAGGACCCTTAGCTTCATGTAATATAGGGCATAGGGGCTGACTACCTCACCCACTGCTACCACCCAGCGCCACGTTACACTAGGACCTCTGCCCATTGTTTTCGTGGTAGTTTCTCCCTATTTTCCACTCTCTAAAAGACAATCAGGAAAGCCTTGACATCATCTTCCAGTCTAATTTTTTGCAAGACCTCCCATACTGTTTGGCTCACAAAGGTACCTTCACTTTAACTATCAGTATTTGCAGTCTCTGCACCTGACCTGGACAGTTTCTGCCAAGAGAGCCATCTGTTGCTCAACCATTTGGTTGACAAACTCCTCCATGCTTTCAGACTGTGTTTGCAATGCTGTAGCTTGAATACATTCCCTGGTCCCTAGTCAAATGCATGTAATCAAGACCTGCAGTGCTACGATTTAGCACAGTCCTACCTCGCTTAGCTACAATGCAAACAAAGTTGTAAATGCAATATATACACACAAGTGGGCAAAATAATTTTTACCCCTCATTTAATGAAAGAAAAACCCACAATAGTCACAGAAATAACTTGAATCTGACAAAAGTAATAATAAAAAATCTATGAAAATAAACAGATGAAAGTCAGACATTGCTTTTCCACCCTGCTGACACGCCCACTCCAGGGCTAGGGGGTACTCGGACCGGGCCTGTTCTTTCAGTTATTTTATGGGGTACATCACGGTGGCACCCCGACTCCGTGACCCTGGCGGTGTTAATTAAAAAGTTCAGGACTAGATGACGAGGACTAAAGGGAAAGGGGTATTCGTAACGCCACTCGCAGTGTGCGACCATAAGTGGCCGCCGCTGCTGCAGAACCTCTGGGGATGATGACCGTCAGCTTAGATAGTTTCACTCCCTGCAGACAGAGCAGGATCCCCAGGGCAGTGGGTAGCAAAGTCAGTTAGTTAGTTTGGCCGGTGTTCACCGGCTCATTAGCACCTTGGTGTTTCATGCGGCCTCCGCAGCCGGTGGACGCCACAAGGAAAAGTCTTCAACTTTCCGACCAAGCCGCCAGGTGCTTCACTCTGCCAATCTCTGTTCCAGCCGTTTCTCAAGAATCGGGACAGTGTTGTCGAGACCCTTTGGTGTTCCTTTTACTCTGTGTTCTTGTCACTCACGATGTTCCTATGCTATTTTTATATTGCTTCATATAAAACAGATAAAACCCATTGTACCCTTATATACCTTGTCTATTGTCTCTAGATATGGGAATACGGGTGATCTAAGACTTCTTCCGCACCCCAAGGGCTCCTTCCTTCTACGCTTTCCGCTCTTTCCCTCCCGGGGCGAGCATGACTGTGCTCCAGCCCGCGGGAGCTTTCACTTCATACCACCTCTCGACTCTCACTCCAACTTCCTACTCCTTCTCTGTCTTACTCCCGACTGTCTCTACATTTCCCTATTCCCCTCACTGAGACTGAGCTCTCACTCCTAGGTCCACCCACCGTACCTGCCCGGGGTCCTACATGTGTGTTGCACGTGCAGGTCTCGACTTCACCATCCTGAACTCCAGCTAACCGGAGCACTACTATCCCGCTAATGGAGGAGTGCAGTACTCCAGTTGGTGGCCAGACCAGTGGGGTGCCACACTACTTCCACAGAATTTTTAAAAAAATTAAACTCATGACATAGGCCTGGACAGAAATGATGGTACCCTTAACTTTTTTGTTGCACAACCTTTTGAGGCAATCACTGCAATCAAACCATTCTTGTTACTGTCAATGAGACTTTTGCACCTATCGACAGGCATTTTGGCGACTCCTCAAGAACAAACTGCTTCAGTTGTCGTGTGTTTGAAGGTTGCCTTTTCCAGACGGCATGTTTCAGTTCTTTACAAAGATGCTCAATAGGATTTACGTCAGAGCTCATAGAAGGCCACTTCAGAATAGTCCAATGTTTTCCTCTTAGCCATTCTTGGGTGTTTTTAGCTGTGTGTTTTGGGTCATTATCCTGTTGCAAGACCCATGACCTGTGATTGAAACCAAGCTTTCTGACACTGGGCAGCACATTTCTCTCTAGATTCCTTTGATAGTCTTGAGATTTCATTGTACCTTTCACAGATTAAAGACACCCAGTGCCAGATGCAGCAAAGCAGCCCCAGAACCTAACAGAGCCTCCTCCATGTTTCACAGTAGGGACAGTGTTTTTTTCTTAACATGCTTCATTTTTCCATCTGTGAACATAGAGCTGATGTGCCTTGCCAAAAAGTTCAATTTTTGTCTCATTTGTCCATAGGGTATTCTCCCAGAAGCTTTGTGGCTTGTCAACATGAAGTTTGGCAAATTCCAGTCTGGCTTTTTTATGATTTTTTTCAACAATGGTGTCCTCCTTGGTCATCTCCCATGAAATCCACTTTGTCTCAAACAACAATGAATTATGCGATCTGACACTGATGTTCCTTTAGCTTGAAGTTCACCTTCTGTTTAGATCTCTTTAGAAGTTTTTCTGGGCTCTTTTGTTACCATTTCCATTATTCATCTCTTTGATTTGTCATCAATTTTCCTCCTGCAGCCACATCCAGGGAGGTTGGCTAGAGTCCCATGGATCTTAAATTTCTGAATAATATGTGCAACCGTAGTCACAGGAACATCAAGTTGCTTGGAGATGGTCTTATAACCTTTACCTTTAACATGCTTGTCTATAATTTTCTTTCTAATCTCCTGAGACAACTCCTTCCTTCACTTCCTCTGGTGCCTGCTGAATGTGGTACACACCATGTCACCAAACAGCACAGTGAGTATCTGCAGCCCTATATACACACCTTGATTTAACATGTCCCTTTTGTCACATTATTTTCAGGGGTACCATTATTTCTGTGCAGGCCTATTGCATGTGTGGCACCCCAGAATCTGGTTGCCTCAATGGCATTGACTCCTTCAGGGGTGATGTCATGCTTGGAATCAAGAAGGGTATCCACACCAGGTAAGCCCACAGCATGCAACACCTTTCCTGACTCCAAACCAGAAGGGGGAGCTCTTAAACCCGAGTTCAGGGGCCTCCCCTATAAATTCTGGCTTGGGGGCAGGATTAGTGAGTTCAGCTCCTAGGAGGGCTGTGAAGACGTCCTGTGGACTGGAGCAGTGTAAGGCTCGTCCCAGGATAGAGACTAGCAAGCATGAGGGACCGACAGGAGAGGGTCTGAGGAAGGAGAGAAACAGGCCCGGGGAGTGGAGCCAGCCGACCGGCTCACCCCAGTGCAGAGCGCCCGAAACCTACACCAAAGTGTGAGGTTGTGAGGGTATTTCAGACCCAGCAGTGAAAACCGGAGGAAGGAAGATTCCACATCTCCCGGTCACAGCAAAGCATCAGGAGGCACATAAGCACTGAAGAGCTCAGGGATAGTTGCCGGAGGAGTGGTGCCTGGGATGGACTCAAGGTGCCTGCCATACTGGAGAGAGACATAACAGCAGAGAAAGTGAGGGTGGCAGCTTAGTTACAGGCGGCTAGGACCAGCAAAGAGACGCACAGCTGGGAGGCCTCAGAACTCACTGGCAGAGGAGATCCCCAACTTGCCTCCAGGCCTATCGGACTCATAACATCACCTGTGGACAGTATTCTGGTTTCTACCTGCAACTACCGGTAAAGGTAAAGGAGACTACATCCTGTGTGTCAGTCGGTTATTCCACACCCTCAGGCCTCCACCCCAATGGCATACCATTGCCATAGACTATACCGGTTGCCCCGGGGAACCACTCCACACGTGGGGAGCGGTATCACCTTAGCTGCAATTCCACCATTCCCAGCGGTCCCGCACCCCAGCATCGGCCCTAATAGCCAAACACCACGGGTGGCATCACGACCACCAGCTCTGAACTTTTATTCGGACGCCCAGGGTCATGGAGATGGGTCTCGACCTCTGTGACTCCCCCAGAAGTAGCAAAGTCCGGTTCTGAGCACCCCACGGTCCTGGGGGCGCATCACATGAGGTTAATTTTTTGAAAAATTCAGTGGAAGCAGGGTTAAAAAGCAATGTCTGACTTTCATTTGTTAGTTAATTTCATAGATTTTTTATTTATTATCACTTTTGTCAGATTCAAGTTATTTCTGTGACCATTGTGGGTTTTTCTTTCATTAAACAAGGGGTACCAACAATTTTGACCACGTGTGTATTAGTGTAACAAACTATAAGGTTACCTATGTGCCATATATTCTGGACAGATGTATTAATTGACTAATTGGTAAAAATTTGTTTAAAAAAAACACAAAAGAACCTGACAATACAGTCCATAAATGAAGTCATTAAGATTAAAACAATTGTACCCATCCACAGTATAGTGCAACAGGGAGCTAGTTAAGCTAGCCAAAATGTGTACCAAGGTAGCCACATCACACAGGAGCTCCTGTTGGCAAATAAGTGTGTTTACATTTTCTTCTTTTTAATACACTGACTAAGGTTTTAGGGTACCGTAACACTCGGCAACGCTCCAGCGATCCCGACAACGATACGACCTGGTAGGGATCGCTGGTGCGTCGCTACGTGGTCGCTGGTGAGATGTCAAACAGTCAGATCTCACCAGCAACGCAGCAACGATACGGAACAATACAGCGGTCGTTGGGACCCTGTCTCTCAGACCTGTAGTACTGAGGTCGTTGGTCCTTGTCCCTGTCAAACACAGTGATGCATGCTGCCCAGCGGGAGCCCAACAACCAAAAAATGGTCCAGAATTGTTTGTAACGATCAGTGGGGGTCTGGTCGCTGCTACGCGTCACACAAAGCGAGATCGCTGCTGAGGTCGTTGTTGAGTCACAAAACCTGTGACTCAGCAGCGATCTCGTTAGTGATCTCGCTTAGTGTGACGGGGGCTTTAGTTATACATGTATACGAGATTATAATCACCTGAGATGTCAACCTGATATAATAATAATTACTGGGTCTGTATCATTTTTAGTTTAGATTGATCCCACTGTGGAAATGTCTATACAAACAGACAAACCAATATTTACTTTGCAATTGGGTGTTCTTGACACGTTTTACTAGCTACTTGTTACACTATACAGTGGATGGGTATGTATTGAATATATGAATATTGTATAATTTAGCATGTATATTTGATCTATCTTATTAGCAACTTGTTGCTTCCAGCAGTGCATCTCCACACAATTTTACACAGTTATATACCGTACTTGCGTTACGTGTAATTTTCCCTTTGTATGTTCATTGCATCATTTTTCTTGATTAATAAGGTACAACTGTTTTTATTTGAACTAATTTGATAACTGATGGGTTCTTTTGAGCGTTTTTTTGCCATATGTACATAGCCTATCAATCTTTTTGCTTATAAAAACACCCTAAATGTGTCTTGTGCATCAAACAGAAAAAAACAGCCTACCACAAAATAAAATACACAAAAAATAACAAATAACCACCAAGTTTAGTCTTCTGAAGCTTTTTTTGGCATGGATTTTTAAGTTGGAAAAATCTATGTCATAAAGATCCGTGCAAATATACCCTCAATGGATAAGTTAATGCTTACCCTTTACCCTTCTGCTTGCATTGCTCAATAACTTAGTAGTACGCATAAATAAAAGTTGTCATCCAGAAATGAAAGTTGAATTTATTGCACAGAATGTTTTCATCTTTTTTTTCAATTCACATGTCACACAGTCGTCCAGGAGATATGACACTTACAAACCTACATGCATCAAAATTATGACTCATTTCATTTCCAGAACAGCCATATATGCCGAGCACCACATTATTTGTGCGATTTCGTCACCTTCTCCATCTTGCTCAATAATTGGTCACAGACTTAACTCAAAGGTTGTGGTTTGCCAGAAAAGGGGTGGACTGAAATACAACAATATACTCCAAATGTAAGCCAACTTGCCAGTATCGTAAAGTGTTGCAAATGTTTTTAAAGGGTCGTACTTTAATATTAAAGGGAGCCAACCAGCAGGTTTTAGGGCTATAAAGTGAAACCAGTGCCTTTACAGGTTCTGGGATACTGAGTGCAATCATACTTTTACATGTATGATTACAGAGAAAACTGTTATCAAACACTGGAAAAACTGGAAAGCACATTTGCATATGTGCAGCACAGTGTCACTATGGGGTTGGGGTTCTTTGTGTTATTCCCCTGTGGGCTCTAAGCCAAACCCTCCTCCTTCCCTCCCTCTCTTCCTTCCCTCTCCCTCCCTCCCTGTCACTATATACGCAGGTACATTACGTCTGACATTGTACATGGTGATAGATTATCAGGCTCCTATGTGCTCATCACTTCCTCCCTCCTGTGTCTCCGGTTTCTCACTGATTCTTCTCTGGCTCTCTGTGATCCGGTCACAGGAGAGCAGGAGAAGACATCCCCCTCCAGTCTCTACACGTCCTGAGCTCAGCTCTCTCTTCAGTCACAGACCTATGACTGTGAGGAGACTGCGGATGGGCAAACTGGAGGAGGTGGGGTCTTCTCCTGCTCTCCTGTGATCAGATCACAGATAGCCAGAGTTCGATGGACTATATGTAACTATCGATTGCCCTGAGTGTTCTAGGTGCTGTGAACCATTGAATTTTTGTGCATTGAGATCTATCAGTCTGGAAATGGTTATAAAGCAATTTCGAAAGTTTTGGTACTCCAGCGAACTATAGTGAGAGACAATATCCACAAATGGCAAAAACAGGGAACAATAGTAAACTTTACCAGGAGAGGCAGGCCAGCCAAAATTACCTCGAGAGCACAATGACGACTCAGCCAAGAGGTCAAAAAAGACCCCACAACAACATCCAAAGATCTGCAGGCCTCACTTGCCTTGGTTAAGGTCAGTGTTCATGATTCCTACATAAGAAAGAGACTGATCAAAAACAGCCTCATGGCAGAGTTCCAAGATGAATACCACTGCTGAGCAAAAAGAACAAAGTCTCATCTCAGTTTTGTCAGAAAACATCTTGATTATCCCCAAGACTTTTGGTAGAATATTCTGTGGACTGACGAGACAAAAGTTTAACTTTTTGGAAGTTGTATGTTCCATTACATCTGGTGTAGAAGTAACATATACCAACAGTAAAATATGGTGGTGGTAGTGTGATGGTCTGGGCTGTTTTGATGCTTCAGGACCTGGAAGACTTGCTGTGGAAAATGGAATCATGAATTCTGCTGTCTACCAAAAAATCCAGAAGGACAATGTCCGGCCATCTGTTCATGACCTTAGCCCCTTTACGACTAATGACGAGTATACTCGTCATGAAAAGATGTCAGTTCCCGCATCATGACGAGTATACTCGTCATGGCTTTGAACTGTCACTGCTTGTAAACAAACAGTGACAGCTCAAATCTAACAGCTGTCAGTGACAGCTAAGGATCAGGGGCAGAGGTGTGGGGACCCTTTTTAGGGGTCCCCACACTCAGAGCGATGCGATCGGTCAGTCAATCTGACCGACCGATCACATCATGATCGCGCAGGGAAATGCTGAATATGAGCATTTCCCTGTGCGATCACTGCAGGAGCCGGGCTGTCAGCTGTGCCCGGCTCCTGCAATCCTCCCCTGCCTGTGTCCACTGCCCTAAGTGCCCTTCCACCCATGTGCCCACTGCTCCTGGCCCCCTCTCCTGCCTCCCGGTCTCCTTCCTCCACTCCCACTTCTTCCTCTGCTGTCCAGTGTCCCTCCCTCCTCCCTGCTCCGTGCTCCGCTTCCTCCTCCCCTCTCTCCTATCTCTGCTCCCCTCCCTCCTCTCCCCGCTTCCTCCTCCCCTGTCCTGTCTCCGGTCCCCGGTCTCCATCCTGGCGCGGCTCACCTCCCCCGGTCTTCATGCAGCCTCTCTCCTCCTCCGGTCCGGTGCTGCTCTCCTCCTTCATCCTGGCTGCCCGGCCGCTGACTGCCTGCTCAGCAGCGCTCCTCTCAGCCTCATCCCCTACTTAGAGGAGATGAGGCTCAGAGCAGCGATCTGACAGCCAGGGGCTGCGATCACTATGTGGTCGATGTCCCTGGCTCTGTGTCACCCCCTTAGGTTCTGGGGAGAGGGAGTGCAGGGTCACTCACCTCTCCCCCGATGGCAACCTCAGGTTACCAGATGTCACCATGGCAACCTCAGGTTACCAGATATCACCAGGGTAACCTTAGGTTGCCATGGCGACATATGGTAACCTGAGGTTGCCATGGCAACATCTGGTAACCTAAGGTTGCCATGGTGACATCTGGTAACCTGAGGTTACCATGGCGACATCTGCCATGCCAACCTCAGGTTATCAGACGTCGCCATGGCAACCTCAGGTTACCAGACGTTGCCATGGCAACCTCAGGTTACCAGAGGTTGCCATGGTAACCTTAGGTTGCCATGGCGACATCTGGTAACCTAAGGTTGTCATGGCGACATCTGCTAACCTGAAGTTGCCATGGCGACATCTGCCATGGCAACCTCAGGTGATCTGATGTTGCCATGACAACCTCAGGCTACCAGATGTCGCCATGACAACCTCAGGTTACCAGACGTTGCCATGGCAACCTCAGGTTACCAGACGTTGCCATGGCAACCTAAGGTTACCAGATGTCGGCATGGCAACCTAAGGTAACCATGGCAACTTCTGGTAACCTGAGGTTGCCATGGAGACGTCTGTTAACCTGAGGTTGCCATGGCAACGTCTGGTGACCTGAGGTTGCCATGGCAACGTCTGGTGCCTGAGGTTGCCATGGCAACATCTGGTAACCTTACCCAAGCCTCAGAGATCATGTAATCTCTGGGACTAGGGTTTGCAGCACTGACAGCTGCACTGTATGGCAAATCATTGCCATACAGTGCAGCATCAGTGTGACCTCAGAGACTGCAGCAGCAGGACCCTTGATCCCTCGCTGCAGTCTCTGGAGGCGACTGACCATCATAGGACAATCGTTGTGGACTACGTCGGAGGGCATGTGGGGGGTAATAAAGATGGAGTCCAATTATGCGTTTGTGTTTTTTGTTAAAATAAATTGATTTTTTCACAGTGTGTGTCTTTTTTACCATTTACTTAAAGGTTCCTAATGGCCGGGTCTAACATTGGCGCGACATTATGAACCTTGGGCTTAGTGCCAGCTGCCAATGCAAAGCTGGTATTAACCCCTTTATTACCCAGTTTGCCACCGGCACCAGGGCAACTGGAAGAGTCTGGGTACAGCGCCAGAAAATGGCGCTTCAATGAATGCGCCATTTTCTGGGGCAGCTGCGGGCTGCAATTCGCAGCATGGGGGGCCCAGAACGCTTGGGCCTCTCTATGCTGAGGATTCCAGCCCCCAGCTGCCTAGTTGTACCTGGCTGGGCCAAAAATATGGCGGAGCCCTACGTCATTTTTTTTTCTAGAATTAGTTCTAGAAATGAAAAAAAATGGGCTTCGCTGTATTTTTGGTTGCAGCCAGGTACAACAAGGCAGCTGGGGGTTGCTGGCAGTCTGTAGCTGCCAAGTTGTACCTGGCTGGACCAAAAATATGGCGGAGCCCTACGCCATTTTTTTTTTCTAGAATTAGTTCTAGAAATAAAAAAAAATGTGCTTTGCTGTATTTTTGGTTGCAGCCAGGTACAACGAGGCAGCTGGGGGTTGCTGGCAGTCTGTAGCTGCCAAGTTGTACCTGGCTGGACCAAAAATATGGCGGAGCCCTACGTCATTTTTTTTTTCTAGAATTAGTTCTAGAAATAAAAAAAAATGGGCTTCGCTGTATTTTTTGTAGCCAGCCATGTACAACTTGGTAGCTGGCTGACTGGAATCCTCAGCGTGGAGAGACCCAAATGTTGTGGGTCCCCCGCGCTGCAAATTTCAACCCACAGCCACCCAAGAAAATAGCGCATTCATTAGAGGCTGCATTTTCTGGTGCTGTACCCCAACTCTACCAGTTGCCCTTGTGCTGGTGGCACACGGGTTCTCCATATGTGACATGGTGTCCGCTAACAATTTCAATAGAAAATTAGCTCCAATTGTTAGCGGAAACCATGTCGGGTATGGAGAGACCCTCCCTGTGTGCCTGAACATTGGAGCTCCCCACAAGTGACCCCATTTTGGAAACTAGACCCCCGAAGGAACGTATCTAGATGCATAGTGAGCACTTTGAACCCCCAGATGCTTCACAAATTCATCCATAAAAATTAAAAAGCACTTTTTTTTCCACAAAAAAGTTTCTTTTTTCATTTTTATGGATCAATTTGTGAAGCACCTGGGGGTTCAAAGTGCTCACTATGCATCTAGATACGTTCCTTCGGGGGTCTAGTTTCCAAAATGGGGTCACTTGTGGGGGAGCTCCAATGTTTAGGCACATAGGGGCTCTTTATATCCTACAAGGTGTCCGCTAACAATTCCAATTGTTAGTGGACACCATGTTGCGTATGGAGAGCCCCTGTGTGTCTCCACATTAGAGATCCCCCCCAAGTGACCCCATTTTGGAAACTAGACCCCCCAAGGAATGTATCTAGATGCATAGTGAGCACTTTGAACCCCCAGATGCTTCACAAATTGATCCGTAATAATGAAAAAAGAAACTTTTTGTGGAAAAAAAAAGTGCTTTTTCATTTTTATGGATGAATTTGTGAAGCATCTGGGGTTCAAAGTGCTCACTATGCATCTAGATACGTTCCATGGGGGGTGTAGTTTCCAAAATGGGGTCACTTGTGGGGGAGCTCCAATGTGGAGATACACAGGGACCCTACAAACGCGACATGGTGTCCACTAACAAATTGAGCTCATTTTCCATTCAAATTGTTACCGGACACCATGTCGCGTATGGAGGGTCCCCGTGTGTCTCCACATTGGAGCTCCCCCACAAATGACCCCATTTTGGAAACTAGACCCCCTAAGGAAAGTATCTAGATGCATAGTGAGCAGTTTGAACCCTCAGACGCTTCACAAATTTATCCATAAAAATGAAAAAGCACTTTTTTTTTCACCAAAAATTTATTTTTGCCTACATTTTTTCAGTTTCACATGGGCAAAGTGATAAAATACATCCCAAAATTTGTTGGGCAATTGTTCCTGAGCACACCGATACCTTATATGTGGTCATAAACCACTGTTTGGGCGCACGGCAGGGCTCAGAGGTGAAGGAGCGCCATTTCACTTTTTGAACGGAAAATTGGCTCTAAAATTCAAATTGCGCTCCTTCACTTCTGAGCCCTGCCGTGCGCCCAAACAGTGGTTTATGACCACATATGAGGTATCGGTGTACTCAGGAGAAATTGCCCAACAAATTTTAGGATCCATTTTATCCTGTTGCCCATGTGAAAATGAAAAAATTGAGGCTAAAAGAACATTTTTGTTACAAAAATTAAAATGTCCATTTTTTCCTTCAACTTTATTTTAGTTCCTGTGAAGCACCTGAAGGGTTAATAATCTTCTTGAATGTAGTTTTGAGTAGCTTGAGGGGTGCAGTTTTTGTAATGGTGTCACTTTTGGGTGTTTTCTGCCATGTACACCCCTCAAAGAGACTTCAAATATGATGTGGTCACTAAAAAAATGGTTTTGTAAATTTTGCTGGAAAAATGAGAAATTGATGATGAACTTTGAACCCTTATAACGTCCTACCAATTTTTAATTTTTCTTCCAAAATTGTGCTGATGTGAAGTAGACATGTGGGAAATGTGATTTATTAACTATTTTGTGGCACATAACTCTCTGGTTTAGCAGAATAAAAATTAAAAATATGAAAATTGCTAAATTTTCAAAATTTTTGCCAAATTTTTGATTTTTTCACAAATAAACGCTAAAATTATCGACCTGAATTTAATACTAACATGAAGCCCAATATGTCACGAAAAAACAATCTCAGATTCGCTAGGATCGGTTGAAGCGTTCCAGAGATATTACCTCATAAAGGGAGAGTGGTCAGAATTACAAAAAATGGTCCGGTCATTAGGGTGCAAAGTGACTCGGTCCTTAAGGGGTTAAGCTGAAGTGCACATGGATTATGATGCAGCAGGACAACGATCCAAAACACAATAGTAAGTCCATCTCTGAATGGTTTAAGAAAAACAAAATTAAGGCTTTGGAGTGGCCTAGTGAAAGTCCTGACCTTAAAGGGATACTGTCAGGTCATTTTTCAGTATGACACTAATATTACCCTTGAATAGTGCCTGGGCAGACCTTTGAAAAACATGTAAAATCATTACTGTACCGTTTATAGTTTCCATGTTATCATCATTGTCAGACCCTGCAGACAGCTGGTGCATTAGTCCTGTCCCATTATAAGCAGAGACGATTAGTCCTGTGCTCAGGGCCGGTTTTAGGCTAAGTGGGGCCCTAGGCAAAAGGTTAAAGTGGGCCCTAAATGCTCAGGCCACTTTCACATCTAACGCTTTGCTGCATTTTGCTCAATTTGCATTTCCATGCAGTTTTTACCGCAAAAACGCATCAAAACGCATGCGTTTTTGTTCCCATTGTTTTAATGGAAACACATGCAAAAACGCATGTAAAAATGCATGTGCGTTTTCAAAAACAGAAAACGCATGCGTTTTTGCCAACGCTGCCCAAAACATCGGGGAAGACGTTTTGTGCTGCGTTCGCAAAAATGCATGCGTTTGGCGTTTTTGAAAACGCACATGCGTTTTGCATGCGTTTTTACATGCGTTCCCATTGAAATCAATGGGGGGAAAAACGCTAGCGTTTTTAATGCGTTTTTAGCGGTAAAAACGGCTAGAAAGGCAAATTTAGCAAAACGCACACCAACCTTAGATGTGGAACAGGCCACAGTTATATGGTAAGAGTGACTTCATAAGTTGATTATCTAGGTCAGAATAAGAACATACTGAACGTCATTTTTATTTCAATCATAAAAAAAAAAACCTGAAATTTGTAAAAAAAAAAAAATATTTTTTTTTAATTTTCCGAGACCCATGATGTTTTAATTTTTGAAGATACATAGATATGTGAGGGCTTACTTTATGTGCCCTGAGCTGACATTTTTACTGATACTTTTTACTGATACCATTTTGAGTCAGATACAACATTTTGATCGCCTTTTATTGCTTTGTATTGTAACAACGTGGTGGCCTAAAAAACATAATTCTGGCGTTTTTATTTTTTTCCCATTACGCCATTTACCAATTGGATTAATTTACTTCATATATTGATAGCTTAGATTCTTACGAACGCAGCGATACCAAATATGTGTATTTTTACATTTTTTTCACTGTTTTATTGCTATTTTCAGTTCAGCTCCTTTGGGGGCTCCTAAGAGAGTGGGGGCCCTAGGCAACTGCCCAGTCTGCCCCCCCCTAACGCCGGCCCTGCCTGTGCTGTATAAACTGTCATGTAATTATGCAGCTTCTCAGCAGCTCTCTTCTCTCTTCTCCCTCCTCCCTTTGCTAACAGTGCAGTGTCAGGTTTCACTTACAGGTCTGTTCAGTTGATATCACCACAGAGGGAGAGAGCTACAGGTGGCTATGTGGTGCAAAGGCTGTATACAGGTGGGTATGTGGAGCACAGCTTGTATACAGTGAAATATGTGAGCACAGCCTGCATACAGGGACTATGTGGGGCACAGTTTGTGCGGCCTCCTACTGTTTGGTGGGTGCTATGTGTGGGCTATGTGGAGTATCTGCTGTAATACTTGGGGCTATGTGCGGCCTCCTGCTGTAACACTGGGGGCTGTCATAAATTAATTTCCCACCCCTGCTCTATTATGTATAGCGCTGTATATGAGGCATAAACAACTGTGCCGCACGCTACACGCACCACTGTTTGTCTTACTTTTTTCTTTCATGGTTCTGCACCTGTGTGATTAATGTGTGTGATTATGGCCGATCACATGATCTATCAAAAGATGTTCATGTGACATGTTACATGATACTTCGTAATGGGATGGGGACCCTCGCCTTGTAAACAGCCCAAATCCCTGGCTAGTCTTAATCCATCCCTGTATACACATACAGGCATACATACACATACAGGCCTATGTATATATACATATTTGAAGACAAATTCACAAAAATACATATAAACAAATGTGGCGCCCCGCCAAGCAAGCATCACAGAGGGGTACTGCACTTGTAAAGAGTAAAAGAGGTGCAGATACTCCAGCTGCAGGTGGACCCAGGGATGGTGGGTGGAACCCATAACCAGCACTCCCACACTAGCTTATATGGTGGGAGGTTACCTGGGAGGGAATAAAAACACCTCTAGGGGGAACAAGGAGGGTCTTTGGTCTTTAGTCTTTGGACCGACGGCTGTTGGTCTGAGGTCTTTGCCTCTAAGTTTGGGCCTTTTAGGTCCTTGCTGCTAGGTCACTCGGCTGAGGGACCAGGAAGAGAGGGTAAACAGAGCTTCCAGGAGAAGAACAGCCGGTTTGGGAAAAAGAGCCATCAGCAAGGTCTCCCAGACAGCTTAACGGGCACCAGAGCCCGCATCGGTGGGATACTTTAGGACCACAGAGAATCCGGAGTCCCGTGGAGTCTACAATTTTCCCGGGCACCTAAGCAGACCGAAAAAGGGTACCAGGCACCGCCGAAGGAGCAGGCGGCCAGCCAGTAGAGGGTTACCCGATGGCGGCAAGGGTGAGAGAAAGAGCGGAGGTCAGGCTGATTTCAAGCCACCGGGCTTCATACCACACTGGAATGCAGGAAGGAACAGACGGGGTTAGAGCACGAAGGCACACACCGAGGGTTCCATCATACCACCTGGGATCCACTTACAGCCACCCGTTAGCTACCTGTTCTTATAACATCTGAATGCTGAACTGTACACTAACTGATGATGCTACAAGTTTCCAGTAAAGTACCCGGAGAAAAGTGAACTTGACTCTGCTGCATTTCCTTTTGAGTGAAATTGTTCCCCATACAGGAACGCTGCCCCGGAGGTCTAGTCCTAGTTGTGGAGGACTTCACCAACTGGCCGTGGTACCATCTACCTTCGGCGGACTGTGGCGGCGCTGGTGAAACATCACCAGAAACTACAGGTGGCGTCACGATAAACTGTATATAGCATCCCCTGTAAATATCCCCTTTTTTGGAAGATATCCCAGGACACGGGATCAGGCGCGGCCACCACTCCCCGTGACAACAGGAGCGTTAACCCCTTGTAGCCTGATACCCGAGTACCCCAAAGCCTGGGGCTCGACACAAACATAAATATATACACAGGGATATTCACTGACATAGATATACACATCATTCATGCACACACAGATACATTAGAGATATTTTTAATATGGGAAAGATGGCAAGAAGCCTCATACACCTCCCTATGGCTCATCTCCTGTCCAGCTCTTCTCAGTCATGTGCACTGTGTGCTGCCATGTCTGTTAAAGTGATGGCTATCAGGCAGCGCACCATGCGCAGCCACAATCACATGGCAGCCCTGTACAGCTGATGGGGGAGTATTTGCCCCTAAGCCCAGCCCAAGTGTGCGCCCCCAATTGTCCATGGCGCCGGTATTTGACAGGGGCGCTGGATGTTAATGCTGGCCCTGCCTGCAAGGTGCCAACAAGGCAATCTGCTATGGACAAAGCATTTTATTTCATGTCAGGGGCAGTAAAATAAATCATTGAACCATTTCAATGAAGATCCAGCTGTGGCTCAAATGCCATGATTCTGGTTAAGATAAAAATATTACAAAATATCAAGCTGTCAGAATGCAAAATATTCAGTCCATTCTATGAAATTGTTTAAAAAAGGAGGTTACTTTTCACTTCCAGTTTTTTAAAAAATTTAGCCTAAAACGGAACAAATTGTTGCAGAAAGTGAAACGTTAATTCCTGAGAAAGTCAATGCACTGACATCAGCCACCCGAGCATGACTGTGGGGAGGTAGGACTGCAAACACAGAAAGGTCTGTAGCTAAAATAAGCCCATGACTGAGGTTCGGATGGGTGAGGCCATGAATGGGTAATAGGCAATTTTGCACGTCCACTGTAGGGTAACTGCAGGGGGTGTTGGGTTTTTGTTTAGAAGACATTGGCTGGGATTCCTTATAGGATGGTTGGGAAGTTGTGGGAATGGATGGTGAAGTGTGATGTACCTTGAAAGAAGACAATCCAGGATCATTATATGCGCCTCGGAATCAGAACCTGTTCACATCCTGCCGTCCACTTTTTATTGTTATTAATTTAGTAGTTAATTTAATACAACTTTTGGGTTTGAGGGTTAGATTTTTAGTAATAATTATAGTTATTTTAAAGCTGTAGGAGGTGAGGAGGGCAGGGGTGGCCTTGGTTAATGGGGAAGGGTAACATCAGAGGTATGTTACTGGGTTATGATTTAGTTTCCACTGGGTCAGTTCCCGGGGAACAGGAAAAATTTGGAGAAGGGACAGCACTGTGACCAACCTGACTGTTGTCAACCCCAAGTCAGAGCAGTGCGACTGGGGAGTATTTACTCTGATGCTGTTCCAAGTTATAGATATTAATATGTTGCAGTCAATAAAGGCTGCTGTGGCCATATATTTCCATGTCACTCAGCGTTATGTCTTTATTTGTGAAAGCTCTAGACACTTTACAATACCTTAGTCATAAATTACATTAGTCAATATACTGTCCAGTTTCGCCTAGGATGACACTCTTCCGTATAATACACTCATCTGTACATGCCCTTAATTTAATGAAGTATAACATGCAGTGGTGCAATTTGAAGCTCATGGGCCCCAATGCGAAAACTCCAATGGGGCCCCCAATTATTGCAGATCTTTAATAGAAGTAATCTTTTCTATAGGCTCCAGGGTGTGGGAGCGATTACAACCCCTGCACCTATTGCAGTTACGTCCCTGATAACATGGGGACTCCAATCCTTAGACCTGGGCACTGAGGTCCCTGTTTGTAGGACTAATAGTGACAGCTGAACTCTCCAGAGATCTGTTCTCGGGATCGAGCCCCAAAGATCAGCAATTTATAATCTATACTGTGAATAGGTGATAAATTGTTATGGTCGAAAAATTCTAATGGACAAAGATGTAGTAGTCATTAATGGGAAAATTAATTCAAGACAATCTTCTGACTATATATAAAGTATGTAAATAGCCTCTTCACAGAGAACTGGGTCTCTAGTGCCACCTAAAGGAGGTAGCAATCCTAGAAATCAATATTGACCATATAAAGGAAAACTGTCAGGTCAAAAATCCATATATAACTGCTATCATTTTCTAAGCCTGGCTTCACATCACAGTTTTTGCCAACCTATTCTCTCCGTTTTGCAAATCACAGAACAGGATCATTTTTAGCCTCCCGTGTATCCCTATGGTGCTGGATTGGTCATAAATGTCCATCCAGTTTTGTGAATTCAGTCCTGGATTAGTTTCTGTCCTGATTGTTCCCGGCCCCAAAATCGGAGACTGCACCATTTTTGGGCTCCGGTGAAGAAACCGGACAGAAACTAATCCGGTCTGGTCCCGAGCTCTTAACATTGGGGCCTATGGAGCCGGATCCAGTAAACAACAGGATCGTTTCCCGGATCCGGTTTCAGTGTATAGAGCATGCTCAGAACAAGAGCACTGCTCTGTACCCATGTGACATGTGTGTTATTTCACTTCAGGAGTGTATCTATATACATTGCTAAAGGGAAATAAAAGAAGCAATTGTGATAAAAATAAAAAAAATTAAATACCTCTCCACTGAGTGTCCCAGGGAGACGTCTAATGCTGCAAGGACCTTAATCGCTGATTGGCCAGTAGTGATCAGCTTATGTGTCACGTGACTGCTACCGGCCAATCAGCTGTTGATCAGCTGATTACGGTCCTTGCAGCATTGGCTGTGGACACCTCGCATCCCGAGACAGATGAGCATTATTTTTTTGTTATTTTTAATACCCATTGCTTTCTTTTATTTCACTTTAGAAGTGTATGTTCATACACTCCTAAAGCGAAAGCACACTTGCCTGTGCTTTGCAGGATCGGCTCCTCCCAGCTCTGTCAGTCCGGATCCCTTATAATCCTGGATCCGGACTCACAGAAATGGCGGTGGACATCCGTTCCTGTTCGTTCCTGTCAGTGTGGTCCTGCACAAAACAGGATCCCTACGGACAGGAACAAAACCGTGATATGAACCCAGCCTAATTCCTTTCTCTAAGCTCTCTCTATTGATGTATTTCTATTTTTTATATTTCCCTAGCTTCTGTAAACTTCCAATAAACAGAATCATTCCATCTGTCAATCACAGTGAAAGATCCATTAATTCTTTGCTGTCCCCTCCTCATACGATGAATATGCATGTCACATCACAGCACAAGAGAGCAGTGTGTGGGGGCAGGGCTGTATCCTCTTCTCTACTCTCTTTGCAGCAAAACCAAGAGATCAGATAAACACAGGATCTCTCACAGCACAGCAGGGATTCCTTTCTATAGAAACAAATGGAGTCTAGATCAGATAAGGCAGACCTGTAGCTTTCTCCCTCCATGTCCTGAATAGAACAGTAGTTCCAGAAAGTGAAACCACACAGCACTGAGAGCAGAGGGAGAAGGGAGGAGAGAGCTCCTGAGAAGGCGTGCATAATTACATGACAGTTTATACAGCACAGGACTAATACTAACAGTATTAATATACACTGTGAAATCTAAATTAAACAGAGGCAAATGTATGGAAAATAAAAAAGAATGAATACTTCACCTGTCCGGTGCCTTCTCCCGCTATCTGGTGCCTTCTGCCGCTCTCCGGTTCCAAGTGAGAGGTGTACTGAGAAGACCTGTGGTGACGTCAGAGGGGGGCGTTCCCGGGGCGTTCCCAGCGCTGATTGGCTGTTCGCGGTCATGTGATATGTATCACATGACCGCGAGTGCCCGGGAACGCCCCTCTGACATCACCACAGGTCCTGTCAGTACACCTCTCACTTGGAATCGGAGACCAGATAGCGGCAGAAGGCGTCGGAGAGGTGAAGTATTGATTCTTTTTTATTTTACATACATTTGCCTCTGTTTAATTTAGATTTCACAGTGTATATTAATACACTGTGAAATCTAATGGGCGGCCACAGCTGTCACAGAGGGGAGGAGGAAGCAGGATTCTTCCTCCCCTCTGGGAGAATACGCAGAAGTAGCTGCGTAAACAATTGACATATCAATTGTTTACGGAGCTGCGCTCTCTCCCGGAAAACGCAGTGCGTATTTTTACGCAATGTCTGCACTGCAAAGTGAATTTCACATTCACTTTGCAGGCAGACAAAAGGCACATTGCGTATTTTGAAAAGCACGCGTAAAAAAGCGCAGCAAAATACGCAATGTGTGAACGTAGCCTTAACCCGTTCTGCAGCCAGCAATAGACATTATAAATAGACAATAGAACATATTTAATAAAACACAATTACCAAAACTGATTTTTTTGTAATCAAGACATACGGTACATGTATTTATGTAAGAATAAAAATGTTTCCTTGTACCGTAGGTGGACAACTCCTTCTCCAAAAGTAAATAACCTCCATTTGCAATAATCTGTTTCAGGGTTGATATAAAAACATCACATTGGTGAACCTTATGATCTCACACAACCAGGGGTTTATAGAATGTAATGTAT